>JABSTQ010001984.1:0-31736 GCA_013358835.2 Ixodes persulcatus
CCGGAGCGCCGCTCGAGAGCGTCCGCGCGAGAGCCAACATTCGGCCATGTGCTCGCTGGGCAACGCGCGTGGCAATATCGCGATAGATGTTACAAAACATTTCTGGGACAACAAGAAAGAGGTCGCTTTAGCTATTAGCCCCGTGGCGCGACCGAAAGCGTCGCTGTGGTCGGCCTTCCACGATTGGCCGATCTCTGACTATGACGTCGGAAAGGGGATTTATCATCGACGGAAATAAGAGGAATGAAAGAACTTTAATTTTGACGGTGTGGCAGTGTTCCTTTGAGAGCGCAATGATTTCAAGTTCCACCATGCTAATAACAAACACATCGAACTTGTTGTTTGCAAGGTAATGACGTCACAAGGGGGAACCACAGGAGGGCGCCACAAATCTTCTCGCCGCTAATAGGGGAGGAGATCAGACCGTGGCGCCCAAAGCGGTTAACTTTAGAACTAGATGGAGGGGACAACAAATACAATGGCTTAGCGCTCGGCTGACTAACCTACGCGGCGTCAGCGTTCGGCTGGAGTTGGTGTGTTCTCCTTGAGGGGAAGATGGGCTCTTTTGTTACCACTCCGGCCTGCATGAACAAGGCAGCATGCACAGTGCCCAGCTCAGCACAAAAGCCCAAGTGGGTCAAGTTCGCATCCCCTGACGACTGATTTCGGGGAGATCCGGCACTTAAAGTCACTCACCAATTGTTTGTATTTTTTCATTACTGTGCCTTGCGCTCTATTAAAAAAGATGACACGAAAATGCCCACAAGGCCTGTCGGCATGTGCACAGGCCTTGTGTTGGGTAAAACACGAGGTGTGGGGGTGACGAACGGGTCAGAGCGCTTCGCCAATAGTGACATCGCTGAATATCACATCCTGCGCCGCACCTTAGACGCATCGTTTAACTACAATCCATATTCCCTATACGGGGAGTTCACTATAAACGAACTCGGGACACGGATATGAGTGAATGAATAACAAAGAAACCACATAATAGCACGGCAGTGTCGCACCTTCTTCAAGTAGGTTGCGTTCAGAAAAGCATCAACGCCGGGGGACACTTTGTTGGCATTTTGAGAGTCATCCAGCTCCTAGTTCGTTTCCTGTACTGTTCTCTGCTTATCAATGTTCGCTTACAGACAGTGTTCGCGAAATCAATAAGTGCCGGACTGACAACACAAAGAAAATAAAAGAAAAAGACCTCGACGTTTTGCCTTAGCAGGGTCAAATATACAAAAAGCGAAACAAAAATGTCTACTTTTTTGTGTGTGTCCACTTCTCATTTTCTTCTATTTGTTATTTTCTTGACACTCAAGTCCGCATTGTTCTCGTTGGTCGTTTCCGTTCTGCTTGCACCTCAGGGTCAGGGTGGCATCTTTACTTCCGTAAAACCACACCTTTCGTTTGAGATTTTTGGGGGAAACTTTATAGAAACAAAAGGCACCTTTGGGGAGGTGAGGGGAGAACCTTCATTGTACGAACTTTGGGCTGAAATATGAGTCACAGTGGGCAAAAAAGCGATATTTTCACGAGCTCAGTTAAAGTCACCGTAGCTAATCGGAGCTAGCAAAAGGATTCGGGTTGCTCGCAAGCATGTTCACGTTTGCCTCGTGCCACGCCCACGCCACTTCTTACCGAAAACTCGGAAAATGGCGGAATGTCAAAAATGTATTTAAGATAATGAGTACAAGATACTCGGAATTGTAATTAAAATAGAGTATTAAAATACTCTCCATCACAAGTATTTGAAAGTTACCAAGATACTTCAAAATGTATTTAAAATACAGTATCTTGAGTAGAGTATTTGAGATAGGCACAAGTCTGCTTGGAAGACTGTAAGAGTTGAGGGATATCAGTAAACTTCAATTTATTTCCTTGATCTTAAATAAAACTAGCTCATGCAAAAAAAAAAATAGTTTTATGTTCTTCATTCTATAAGTGACTGAGAAGAATTAATGGACCAAAGTCTGCAAAAATGTTGCACCACCCCTTTAAGCTGGCAGAATTGTGTAGACAGATCGATTGTCCGAAGCTTTTGTCTATATTAAGGGTCCATATTAGCAATAGACCGACACGCGGAGCGACTCTGTTTACCAACAAGCCGGAAGGCCGCGCATGCGCGGTAGCTATGTGGGCAGAGCAGCCCGGCTCTCCGTGTTTTCCCGCCATTGCGTTCTATGGCGTGCGCACGTTGTTGACGTTGTAGGGATGCTTGTATCTTTATTTGTGCGTCGTATTTCCTCACAACGTATGTCGTATGCTATGCCCGACTATTTGAGCTCGCTGCCCGAGCTTGAACGGCAGCGGTATCGAGACAAACGTGGCGTGGACGGCGTTGCCTTCGATGATCCGTACGCCGTAAACAAGGCCTGCTGGACTTCCGACGTAAAGTTGCTGCCACCGAAGTCGACGGCTCATGTCGTCGTTTATTTAGTTTTTTCGCCAAGCCGTTCACGGCCGACACGGTGGCGTACAAGTCTCTCGAGGCCTACGATTACTTCGAGTCGGGGTTTCCGCACTGCCGGCGGGATCAGCAGTCTGTGGGTCTGCGGAAGTGTGTGCATTCATTAATTAATTAAATACACACAGCGTCTTCGAGTCAAGGTATGATATTTTCCTACCCTCATGACCACAAGGTATGACAAGCGGTAACGCTTTGTCCGTTCTGCAGACTTGGCGGTAACACTTTCCAAGTAACGGCGTTGCCGGTAACGCGTTACTTTTTTCAATAACGTAGTAACCTACTCATTACGTTTTCGACACAGTAACGGGTAACGTACTTACGTTACTATTTCAAGTAACGTAGTTACGTTACTCGTTACTACTTCCCAAGTCTTAAAGAAATTACACTTCAATTTTTCCGTGTTTTAGGCGTCAAGCCATGTTTTTCTTTGCGTTTTTTCTCGTGAGTATTTAGGTGAAATCGTAAAACGAGATAAAGTAATTATGTTCAGTTTCTGCACGAACATAATGTTTCTTGATATATGACCTGTATCGTCAAAACCGTAAAATGTGTTAAATCGTAATTAAAAAAAAAAATTAACGCAGAAGTAACGTGCGTTACTTTTTATCGGTAGCGGTAACGGGTTCCTTTATTTTTAGGCAACGTAGCTCGGTAACGCGTACCTTTTATTTGCAAGTAACAAAGTAACGTATTTCGTTACTTTTTTTCAGTAACGCCTACAACACTGCCGTTCTGTCGCCGATCCTCTTGTGCTGGGTAGCACGGGCGTAGCGAGCCTCCGACGAGCGCTTGGCCGATGCTTTGTGCGCGAACACCATGGGAACAAAATCCCGGTGGTCTTGATCAGGCAACGCTTTCCCTGCACATAAGCAAGCCTCGGGACGGAGATTGAAATGGAAGTCGCACTTTCCTTCAAGAAAGTGTTTGCCGCACAAACGGTCGTTCGCGCAAGGCGACGATTCTTTTCGATCCACGAATATTATCCACCTTTTATGCCTTTCAGAGTCTGCCGGGAACTTGTGGCAACTCACTCCGCTACTTTTCTTGTACATTTCGGTGCAATTAACGGCAACACAGCTTCGCGGCATGCTGAAATGCTATGACGCCCATGCGAAACGTGCGCGCTTTTGCCCACACCCCCCGGCTCCGGCGCGATCGCAGCGCCGCCGCAGCTCCGTGACGTCAAGCCCGCGTGTCGGTGTATACTCTAATTTGGACCCTTCCGTGTATAAGTTTTCTTTTTGGGGCGTTTGACTCGTAGCCTTGCATCAGAGCATATGTCAGCTAAGAAGGATTAAAATAATTGCGTGTGCTCTGGGGAACCTCCAGCTGCCCAGAAATCTACTTTGAAAAATTGTGATGTAGCTTATGTGTAAAGTCGCAAGCAATGTACAAAGTGTCCTAAAATAAAATTTACAGGGTTTTTATCCCCACAAAATTAAACTATGCATCGCCGAACGCTCATTTTTTGCCCAAACCTAGCGCTAGCGGCCCGAACCAGATGCCGAAATTTCAACACTAACCATAATTTTATTCAAAAGTTATACCCGATTTTCTTAAATTTGCACTGGGAAAATGGCGGCCGACAGAGTTCTCCAATATATAAGGCTCTATGGCAGCAGTTAGTTAAAACGGGCAAAAATGGGCCCCCATATTCCCATTGAAATTTTCAGAAAATCACTTATGACTTGTGAATAAGGTAACAGTTCGTGCTGAAACTTTGGTATATGGTTTGGTAAAGGTGAAGAATGAGCGTTCGGCGATGCGTAATTTATTTTTGCAATAAAAAAACACTATTTTTTTTTTGGGGGGGGGGGGGGGGGGGGACACGCTATACTGTAAAATAGTGGATTGCTGGTCTTGTTGGCGATTGATCGGCATAACGAAAAAAGCACAAAATGGACAGGACAAAGTCTGAGCAACACACGGGGATGGCTGACCAAACCCTGGACGCTCTATAAATCCTTTCGAGCTGTGCTAGCCGTACATTCGTTCAGTTTTTCTTCGGTGCAGCCAACCATTATTTTCCAATCATTAGGTTACATCCTTTGCACTATCCCCACCGAAACCTGCAGTTTTGTACACTGCACCTTTTTATTTCCTGTCCAGGCTCCTCGCCAGTCTATTCTTCCCTCGGTGGAGTATTTGGACTCCTGGTGCTGCTCTGTTGCTGCGTGTGCATCTGCCGAATGTGCTGCGGGCGCTGCAGACGAGACAGGCACATCACGGTGGTGAATGCGGCGCCAACCTCGCCGCAGTGCATGCGAGTGACGGTTGCCCCAACCATAGTGAACTCCGCCGCACCGGCCACGGCGGGCCCAGCCGCTCCCCTGCAGTACGCCCCCGTGCCGATGTCCGACCCAGGTTTGACCAGTCACACGTACTGCCCCACTGCCCCGCCGCAGCCCTTGCAGCAGCTCATGATGCAGCAGCCAGTGCAACAGCCACAGGCCCCGTGGGTTGCCCCTCCCAAGTATGCGCAGTGATCCAGCCTTAAATACCAGCATTTCACCAGACAAAATGAATGAAGTACACACTCCATTTCACCAAGTCCGAGCGCAGCTGACGCTACGACGTAGCCAGTCGGTCAGCACCAAAAGCGCATTGTCACGACGCACGTCGCCTTTGCTATCGCTCACAAACTATTCGTGCACAGTAAATGCACCACAATCCTACGGTTTGTTGTTATTGTTGTTTTTTTTAGGGGGGGGGGGGCATAATTGGCTTAGCTGGTGATCCCATACCCACAAGGACAATGAGCACCGTCACGGTGCATTCTTGGCTCTGCTTGACTGGCTCTGTCAAGTCAGTAGCGTCGGTTGCGGTCGTTCTTAAAGGTACAGTGTATTTATGCTCGCCAAGGTTTTTCGTTGCACGTGACAGATGAGAGCCCAACTACCCAAAACAGAATTTGCGGCTCGAAATTCGGTTTCTTTCCGCCCGAAAACCGCCAATCGAGAACTGGCCGGTTTGAGTCGCGCTCACTCTCTTCTCCGTGGTCACGGGCTGTTTTCTAAGGTTTAGACACAACCACCAAATATTATCAAAGTCGTAGGTCATCGAAGGCACGCACACGATATTAAAAATAGAAAAGAAATATGATACCCATTCTTCGTGGCTTCTAAAAAGCTGCAAATGCGTTGTTTGAGGGTAAAAAAGTATCACAGCCACGTGACTTCCGCCACCTCTCTCCTCTTCAATATTTCATCTTCCTCCCAAGTCAAGTTTCGGTTTCGGGCAGTTGCGTTTTTTTTTTTTTTTTTTTTTTTTTACTTTATTAAAAATATACGTGACGCTGTAGCAGAATACTGATTGGGTGGTCTTCTGACACCATAATGAATAGCCTGGCAAAAGCAAATAAAAAAATATATTTTGGGGAGTGTCAGTGTCAATGTGTAAAAATCTGCAAGTGTTTTTAAATTTTTTTAAAGCGTTTTGATTAGTTGACCAGGGTCTGGATTATCTGAAAACGTTGAGCTAGCGTACTAGCATTCATGTCTGCCTAGCTGTCTGGTTTGTCTTCGTGATCTCGTGGACTTTTCTATTTTATGGCAGTCGCCCTCGGTTGCAAGAGGTGTCTGAGAGGAACTGTCTTGCCTCCGAAATGTGCCTTATGAGAGCGGTGTTCTTCTGCAGCATAATGTTCCATATATTTCGTTTAATGTTACGAATTCAGCATGTCTAGTCAATATGTGTGCAGAGTTTACTTTGATTACTTTAAGGGATACTGAACCAAAGATTTAGTGCCCATAATAAGTGGCGCACGTTCTTTCCACGAGCCAGCAGCCGCCGGTGTGCGCGAGCACACGCAACGAAAATGACGTCAAAGACCTCCATTCGCGGTTAAGATGACAGTGAAATGCATGGGCTTCGGGCCAAAGGAGAATAAAGACAGGCTTTTCATCTCTACAAGTGAAAGCTGCCTGCTTGTTAGACCAATTAATCGCTCACCTTTTACACCAGACACCACTGAGTAGATGAAAAACTTGTCTTTATTCTCCTTTGGCCCGAAGCCCATACATTTCACTGTCATCTTAACCGCGACTGAAGGTCTTTGACGTCATTTTTGTTGCGTGTGCTCGTGCACACCGGCGGCTGCTGGCTCGTGGAAAGAACGTGCGCCACTTATTATGGACACTAAATTCCTTGGTTCAGTATCCCTTTAAGTCATTGTGTAAATGATGCCAAATATTGAGTGGTCTCGTAAATGTGGCATCAAGATGTCATTGCATATTAGTTGGCTTTTATTACTTTAAGTCATTGTGTAAATGATGCCAAATATTGAGTGGTCTTGTCAATGTGGAATCAAGATGTCATTGCATATTAGTTTACAAGGGTGTGTGCCTATCAATTTATATTGTTTTGTGAGGTTGACAATTTTTGGACATTGATTTGTTGTTTCAAGATTTGAATTAACTTTTGTCATACTGTATGAGCATACTCAATAAAAACAGTTTTCGTATTCTTCTCGTGCTTTCAAGAGCTTCTTAGTACATGTTAAGATCAATACAATGCAGATATTCTACCAGTCGTCTTCAGACTACGGCCACGAGTCTGATGTCGTCAACGACGTGTTTATCTGGCCCACGAGGCTTCTAGTTTTCGAGGAGTGCAAGCATTTCTTGCCAAGATATCTGTTTTTGGAGTTCTTTTATCACTTGAAAAGCATTATCCTGCAGCTACAGGAAAAGCTGTCCATGCTTTCAGCACTTGTGTTCCTATACAAGCCATGTAATTTGGAGGCCTGCTGAGAAACATTTTTGTACTATACAAAAAAAGGTTACTTTTTCTATAAGGACCATAACAGTCTGCATGGAGTAAATAGCAAAGGACTTTATTACTCTGGTAGAAATAGCTTTGAGGTAATTTGAAAGACTTGCTTGGTTCTACAGAAGAAAAGAGTGCACAAAGGGAGCACCATCTCCTGCGGATATATGTCCTTGACCATAATGAGCGAAATTGTTTGAGATTTCGTGCAAAAAAAAACGAGCATGAAAAGTAACTTGTATGTGTACCCAAATCTTGAACCCACTGAAGGCTTTGAGTATTTAATGCAAATAACAGCAGTGAATTATAACTTAATCAGCAGTCCACATGTAGCAGATGTCTCAAAATGGGAACCTGGCGTCAAAAATCTGTGAACGGACACCCTGGTCATATATGACCACCAACAAAACATCATCTTGTGTCATGAATCTGCCAGTACCTCCTCTCTTATAAAAAGAAATGATCTGAAATGATGATTATGGAAATTAAAAAGATGAAAGGGCAGCTTATCTGTACAAAAAATAAAGATCGCGAGTGACACAAAACACCAAGAAATAGCCCACGAATGTTTCCCACATTCTCATGCCTTTCATTCTCAAGTGGGGATGCAAAAAAAAATATTTTTTTTTTGGTTGAATACAAAGATAATTGTAAAGAAAGAGCTTGGTTGAGAGACCGATGTAATAGAAAGTGACGTGTCACTTTCCGTACTGTGAATTACTTTTGGCCTATGGTAAAGCTATGGAGTACACTTTTCCTGTAAACAGGATCATTGCCAACTCTGTGACTGCCACCTGTGAGTCACAATTATTAGGCTATTTCAGTGCTATTGAGACCCGTTCAGGAAGCCTCTTGTATCTGCCAATGCAAGTAAATAATTGTAATGGGCTCTCATGGTAAGACTCTTAAAACCTTGGGAGCTTCCCCTCGAAGCTATGAAAACGCTAATGGCAGAACAGCCAGTACGTAAAACTACATAACTGTATGATTGCTTGGTAGTGAACATTATACAGTGCTATTTTTTGTTCAAAACAGATTTTTTTAAAATGGCGTCTTTACTGCTACGTGAATGCCGTCTTCATTATATGCTTCTTGAGGTCGGCGGACATTTCAAGGGCGCACCGTACGTCCGGTGAGTAATTAACTGAAATTCGTTAATTAACGTTTTAATTAAGGAAAATAGACATATGGTTCCAATCAGAAACGTATGGCGTGTCATTTAAAACCACTATATCAGTAATTTTCAGAAAGACTCAGCACGTGAGAGGCGAAGTAGTGCGCTAAAGTTACTACTCGGCAGCAGGTACAAGGCTGGGGCTCTGACAAGAGATGGAAAAATCATGCGGGCGCCAATTATCGCACTTGTGGCTTTGTACCTGCTGCACGAGTTGTAATTTTAGCGCAGTACAGTGCTTCTCACGCGCTCGAAGTTGTTCTGAAAATTACTGATTTGGTGGTTTTATATGATGCTCAGCAAGTTTCTAATTGGAACCATGTCTATTTTCACTAATTAAAAAGTTAATAATAAATTTTAGTTAATTACTCACCAGACCGTGACGGTTGTTCGCACATCGAATGTTCGACGAGCTCAGGAAACATTTAGTGAAGACGGCATTCACGTAGCAGTAAAGACGCCTTTAAAAAAAAATGGTTCAAATAAAAAAGAACACCCAGTATAATAAACTTTTTGCAAAGCGCGCAGCACCGTCTAGTACCCCATTCACACGACCGTAAAGGTACCTTTAGCTAAGGTACCTTTATTCTCTGCGGCCATTCAATTAACAATCTTCCGCGCGTGGCGTGTGCTCGCGACCCAATTGCAGGGGCTGATTCGCCGATAGCAAATGGACCTATGTTAAAGGTACCTTTATGTTGACCGTGTGAATGGGGTATAAGGCACCCAAAGGAATCCTGGAAATGCTGGTTACAATCGGTTGTAGCAGAGGACACAAGTGACCTTGGAGGCCACGGCAAAGGCCAAGTGCAGGCGAGCAACTGCACTAGTCTCTTGCTCTCCATGCGTCACATGGTAGATGCTGCAGGGGCAAAGAGGAGCACACGGGACTTTGTGCACGGCATTTTGCGATTTTTGCAAGAGGTTTATTGATGGGCCTGTCAGCTCGATGGTGTCTGTTGCACATGTCACTCTGCAGAATTTTCGATTCCACCAAGAGGGTGCATAATTTTGATAGGGGTTTCTAGTTTCTACTAGCAGTTCTTTCAGCACATAAAAAGTATTTGTGACTCTTTTTGGAAGTTGCCCGAGAATGTATATTGGCCTAGATGAATCGGATGAAGCCTCCACTTCAATCTCTGTCCTTGCAACATTTAGTGGCTCCAACGTTCCCTACCAAATGTAGCGTCAGCGGTCCGAAACCAGATGCCAAAGTTTCAGAACTAACTTATCTCATTTTAAAATTATAACTAATTAAAAAAAAAAAAAACATTTACGAGATTGGGGCCCATTTTTGGTAACTGGCACCATTCAGCCCCATATATTCGAGAACTGTTGGCCACAATTTTCCCACTGAAAATTGAGACCTGTACTTCATCTTCCCACTGAAATTGACACCTGTACTCGATTTTCCGACTGAAAAAATGACACCTGTATTTTATTAACAATGCACTCAAGATTAGTAACTAGTAACTGCTCACACCACAATTACATCTTTTGAAAGCATGAAACTTAATGTGTTTATTGTCGAATAATACCAAAAGTAAATTATGACAAACTAATAATCTCAAAAGTAAATTATGGCAATTATGGTAAACTGGCAAGTCAGTGCTTTCAGAAATCCGTAGTTCATTTTTTAGATGCTTGAAACACTTTTCTTTTTTTTTCGCACTGACACTTCATTACAGTGGGTAACTAAGACTTTCGAGTTGACAGCTCAAAAGATTCTTTTTTGTAAAGCTTCATTCATTCAGGCTCCTACCCTGCACTGACATATAGCTAGGAGTGTCACAGGATATTTATTAATCCGAAATTGCCTATTTGCAATGCAGCAAGCACCCAGAAAAGGAACAAAGGAGTTTCCTTACCTTGCACCCATAAACCGTTTGTTATCCATCCTTCGCGCTCCAACGAAGTGGGAGGCCAAATGAAGCAATTATCACCACACTACTCAGCACTCGCAGCAATAAAACATAACTTGTTGAATCTCTGCTGTAACCATGCCACAGATGTGCATGTCATCGGTGTGATTGGAGCAAGGAGGTTATAAGTACTATAAAAAGGGGGCACATTGCAATATTAGTGAAGCCTAGTCATAAAAAGATTAAACGATGTTGTGGCCAACGTGACCGTAGATCTCTTTGGCAATTGATGCGCGTGACATGTCACGTGTGAGATGGATGGTTGATTGTAGAAGGGTTCCTTGCAGGCCTGCGCGCGCTCCGTACGGTAGGTTTTATCAGATCGAAGGCTAGACGAAGGCTAGCTACGGTCACGTGATGTGGTCACGTTGGCCTGATAAGTGAGGAGGGGTAGGAGGAAAATGAGAAAGAGGCGAGGCGTCAAGGGAGCATGGCTTGTGGAGGCTACGCGGCTGACGTCATGCCCTCTCCTACCCTTCTATCCTCCTTTAGGGTTGATCGCGAACCGGCCGACGTTCGAGTTCGACCAGGTTCGACTTTTTTTAACTTTTAGTGGAAAGGTCGACGAACCTTGTATTGAGGTTCGACTCGTGTGCGCATGCGCGGCAGGCTGGCCAGTTGGCTTCGGATTGGATGGAGATGTCTAAGTGATGAATTCAGGGCAGCGCTGATCGGTCATTTCAGTTAATACAGTACAAAACATTAAGTTATTAACATCTTCAGCGATTAGAATTGTTTTTTTTTTTAATTGCAACTGTTCATAAAACAAAATAACCCTTTTCATAAAAAAAAAATTCTCCAAACCTAGAGATGCTTGTATCAAGGTCTGGCCACACAGTCCACAAGTAGAACCGGTCGAATCTGGTGAAAAGTTCGAAGGTTCGTCACACCGGTTCGACCCAGTCAAAACCCGAAAGTTCGACCTAAAAATCCAGTTCGACAAAACTTCGCGACACCCCTCGCCTCCTTGGGTATCCTCCTTGGATTGGAGCCATGTGCGCGTTCCTTCCTCGCGGCAGCCATCTTTCCCCAGTGTGCACTGATGCTTCCGACGATTCCCGCCAATTTTAGCACAAAAAATTAAATAAAAGAGTTTACACGCGATATTTAAGAAATCGATTACAGCACGATACCGAACGACGAAAACAAAATCCTAACATTTTCAATTTTCATGCACAAACTGTCCTTATTTTGAGATTAAAAAAAGAATGGGCAAATGATGCGATAACGATACCCGATGACCATGCGATGCATACGCAAAAGCGGTGACGGAGTATCGGGTATCATTATCGGAAACATCGAAACGATCTACTATACGCCTCGCAAGTGGGCTCATTTTCGTCTTCTGCGCATGAGAAAGGAAGTAGCGGTGACGTCAGAACGCCGAGCCCCGATTGGCTGATCGCGACCCCCCTATCTGAGCGTCGTCTGCTCCTTTGCAACGTCGTCTGCTCGCAACGTCGTCTGCGTCTGTCTTACCTTTCCTGCGACTTTCGGAAGTGCAGGTCTTTACGGGCGAGCTCGACTTCGCCTTTCAGAGAGGGCAGACGAAATAAATCAAGCGGTACGTTGTTTTTAACAACTAGCAGACGCGCATCAAGCAGAGAAGTCAAAGGACTCACTGGCGAGGTGTCCCGAGGCGCCGAGGTTTGTTTGCTAAGAACCAAGAGTGAGCAGGTTAGTGTCCGCAAGTTCCCTCCCAAATACTTTTTCCCTCCTTTCGTGTGCGGCGAGACTCCTCACTCTTTAACGGCGTCGGCGGGTCGGCGCAGTTAACATCGTCTGCTTTACGTCTGCTAGTCAAAGCGATGGCTGCTTTACCTTTCCTGCGTCTGTCGGAGATTCACCGCTTTTTCACCGGCGAGAGTCACCGCTCGGAAAACAAGGAGATGACAAGAGGAAGAGATTGAAGGGTTCACAAAGGTCGCGCGGGCATATTCCATTCAGCACGCCAGCCGGTCGTGGGCAGACGGTCTTGGCCAAGGACCGTCGGAGCACCGCTGTGCCTGCTAGGCCTATCTGCCGAGCTCGCTTACTCGGGTCGGTGGAATCGTGGCCGTTGGAGCATTTCCCGGGTGTTTATGGATCCAGCGTTCTTGTTCGTCATGGTTTATTTCAAGTACTTTTTCACTTTTTTTCTTGCTGCTTGTAGTCGGGACGCGTGAGAAGAGCACGTACAAAAATAAACGTCCGTTGATCGTCGCGACCAAGTAACTGAGCGACGCTGTCGGCCATGCTGAGTTGATCGTCGTAGGATTCCGTCGTAACCTGCGCAAAACTTACGATAATTTCGTTTCGTGAATACGAATTTGTTCTTACGGTTTGTCTTACGCACTCTTTTGGCGTAAGATGGTTTTGTGAATATAGCCTCTGCACTTCCGAAAGTCGCAGGAAAGGTAAGACAGACGCAGACGACGTTGCGAGCAGACGACGTTGCAAAGGAGCAGACGACGCTCAGATAGGGGGGTCGCGATCAGCCAATCAGGGCTCGGCGTTCTGACGTCACCGATACCCCCTGCGCAAGAAACAGACGAACTTGCCCTCCGCATTGTTTCAATGCCTCCAAACCCGTCCCCCCCTCCGAAAAAAAAAAAAAACTGACTTTGATAGATGTTATTTTTACATCTACCAACATTTAGAGAGTATACCCAGAAAGTTTCATTTGTTTTCACTGCATAGTTTTTTCCTTATAAATTATTTTGGGTCCACCGATGCTAAAGAAAAGGTAGAGGTTCAAGCACTTTGAGCGCATTCTTCTCCGGTTTATTTCTTGGCATAAATTTCACTTTAGGAAAACTATTGTCTGGCAATGACACAAAAAGAAAGGCTCACTCATTGTTTTTGCTAACTGGAATTTAACTGGCAGTGCAACTGTAACATTGAGTTTTTTCTTTACTTTGCCGATGTCCTTATTTAAAAAAAGTGTTAAAAAAGTGGATATAAAATACAAAAAATGTATTTGATTTGTGTGATGTTAGTATAAAAAATAACTTTGAAAAATTAGGTTTTCACAGTTGCACAGTTGCACTGTCCAGGCATTCTGCTGCATATATTGTGAAGAAAAATGTAATTCTTAGTGGTAGTTTCATGGGCGTACCAACCGGGGGGGGCCAGGCGGGCGCTTGCCCCCCCCCCCCCAGTTCTCAGAGTGGGGGGGCGAGGCATGTGTTTTGGCTCCCCCCCCCCCCCCCCCCCTGAAACAACCTCCACTGGGCAGGGCAAAACTGACCGGCGGCGTCCAAGGGATACCAAGGGCACCGGGGGGGGGGGGGGGGGTCTGGTTTGCCCCTCACCCCACTCGAAAACAAGTTGGTACGCCACTGGGTAGTTTAACATTTTAGTGAAAAACCCGAGACTGAGGCAGGCACGTATCCAGGGGGGGGGGGGGGGGGGGCCATGGGGCCCGGGCCCCCCCCCCCCCCCCCGAAATCTTCCATTTTGCTGGGACCTCCCCTCCCCCTACCCCTCATACAGCATTTTGTCATGGGCGGGCCCCCCCCCCCCCCCCCCCCCGAAACAAAATCCTGGCTACGTGCCTAGATTGAGGTATTGACAGACGACGACAAGGAACAGAAGGAGAATGTCTCAAAAATTCCCTAATAATGTCAGTGCATTCCTGATAAATAGGACTATTTTTTGGTACAATTCATGTACACAGAAAAATATTTGCACGGCATTCTGCCTCGCAGCTGCCAGTAGCTAGAGTAAATTTCATTCATATTAAGGCAAAGGTTCAAAAGTTAACCCTTTCGGGTAGTGTCCTCCCTTAATGTCCAATGATTAGTTTAAATCCCAATAAGATTATTTGCCATTTGGAAGCTGTTTATTTCAACTTATATTGGAATTATTAAATAATCAATGAAATGGACAATTGGTGCATCACATACCAATTGGGCACTACCATTCCAATTGGGATCTCGAGACAGATGCTAAAGCCGCCTCGGTGGCTCCGAGGCGAGAGCGCTGGCCTACGGATCCCCATGTGGCGGGCTCGAATCCCGGCCGAGGTGCCCGCAATCTGACGGAGGCTTATTGCGGAGGAGGCGCCGTGTAACCGAGCTTTCGGTTGCACGTCAAAAGATCCCCAGGTGGTCCAAATTAATCCTCAGTCCTCCGCTGGGGCGTGCCAGATGCCCGTCGTTGGTTTGGCACGTAAAACCCCAAATTTGATTTTTTTGAGACAGGTGCTAAAGGGAAACATTCCATTTGGGATAACCAATTGGAAAAATGTAACCCAATTGGTATCACTGGATAACAATAGGAAACAACTATCCCACCTGGGATGACCAGTTGGAAAAATGCATCCCAATTGGAATGGCCAGTTGGGTCGTTTAGGTTCCAATTGGAAATCTCAATTCCAATTGGAATCGCCAATTGGAAAAATGTAACCCAATGGGTATCACTGGACATCAATTGGAAACAACTATCCCAACTGGGATGACCAGTTGGAAAAATGCATCCCGATTGGAATGGCCAGTTGGTGGATTAGGTTCCAATTGGAAATCTCAATTTCAATTGGAGTCGCCAATTGGTAATGCCAAAACCAATTGGGATCTCTCAGATTCCAATTAATACCAATTGATTTTCCAATTGGAACCAATGGGTATTTTTAACTGGGAATATCATTCATCCATCCATCGATCCATTCCAGCGGAACAAAAACTCTTCGTGTGAAGGCGGGGGACTTGATGTTACCACATTCTTCCTTCTCTTTCCCCCTCCTGGGGGATTCTAGTGAGGGAGAAAGACATATGGGACAGATGTTCGCAGCAGGAGGGGTGCATTCTGATGGACCTCGCTCCCGCGCTCTGGTTCCTTACCCGGCCCTCTCCTGGTAAGTTACTAAAGCAATCAAAGGTGCCTATGTGCTTACTTTTTTGATGACTTCAACACTTGTAGATAAATCTCCACTTTTTTAGAGCGCAGTTCTTAGGCACTCTTAGGCGCCCGTTTCCGGGTTGAGCGGCGTCGGCATCGCCACGCGTTGCATTATGGGACGTTTCCCATATTGACATTATGAGGGTAAAGGGGAAATTTTTCCGCCAAATTTAGCATAAACATTTCCCCGACAAATTTAGCGGGAAAATTTCACCCTTGTGACGTCACACATGATGACACGTTAAATTAAGCAAAAATTTTTGTGCTAAATTTAGCGGGGAAATTGACGTCACATGACCGTAGCACCAACTCAGTTTCCCCGATATATTTAGCGGGGAAATTTTCGCTTAATTTAGCGGGAAATTTAGCCAAAATTTCCCGCTAAACGGGAGGGGAGCAGGAGTGGAGGAGGGGAGGGTACGGAGGCAGACCAGGGACATACCCTGTTTTCCTCCTCCTCAAGAGCTGCAGTCTAATTCTGCATTACAGAGAATTGTAAACGTCTTTCGCTTTTTCTTTTTGAAATGCTTTTATCATGGTTATGCTGTTAGGGTTACCTGGTGTTTCTGCAAAGCCTTTCAAACAACCCTAAGAATAGGGTGCTTCTCCATAATGCGACAATAGAGCGTAGCATGAGGTATTTTGATTTTGCAATATACCGTGGTAAAAAGCTTAAAGGGCAACTCCGCTTCATTTTTGATATTTAGAAAACTATGCAGCCCTCTTCAGTATCATGTAGGAAGACCCCATGTCAAATATTACAATCTAATTCCGTCTATATATTTAATAAACTGGCCAGCAAACTTTCAAATGAGCCAATTCGCCGAAATCTGCCAACTCTAGCGTGCGTCGCGAGGCGCAATCGTCAGCGCAGTCAATGCGGCGGAGTTGGAGCGGCCAACGTTGACCCACTTCGCCAAAGGCATGACTACGTCATTCTCACGTTTTGTTTGTTTTTACTTCTTAGAGCGAAATTGAACGATGACGTCATGAGTTTCTCCTCCCGGTGTTGGCTCAACGGCGTCCACGTGATCACCGTAACGCGGATGCGCTAGTTTGCGCTGCCCTGCGCGCTTATCGGTCTGTTTCTCTGCTCCCCCTCTCCCTCGTCTTCTCCCCTTCCCCCTCTCCCCCGGGCCATCACCGTCCACGCCATGCGAAGCGACCTGCCCGCGTCGCGTGTCCTGTCCTTCGCCCCCACGAACTTCACAAGACCACGTGGTTCGACGTGACGTGGCCATGACTCTGTCGACACGAGGCCAATGTTGCCTGACGCAACCGAAGTTTCGGTTTCGGTATCAGCAGATGTTTAAATTACGATTACACGAATAATACTCCACATTTCGCGAATCCGAAGACGTAGAGCTGTTTAGTAGGGCTTTGTGAAATGGAATCACATGTAAACCCACATTTTTCGGAATTGAGCGGAGTTGCCCTTTAAAAAAAAATATAAATATATATATATATTTTTTTAGAGGGTAGGCAAGAAAGGATTTGGAGGGTACGGTGGGAGCCCCATAAATGCAACGCGTGCAGTGTTGCATTATGGGATGTCAAAGACATACACACCAATTCAGTTTCTCCGCTAAATTTAGCAGAGAAGTTGAATAGGTTTATAGGTCGCGCATTGGATTATATAATCCAATGCGCGACCTTTTTCACAAGGGCGCAGCCATCTTGAATGTAGTCATTTCCGATATGCGTTAAAACATCGTTTTGATCTCTCCACGCCGCTGGAAAGTATTCATGAAAAATGCGTAATTGGCACACTTTCTTGTTTCGTATCACCTACATTTTCTCGCATATCCCAGGTTGAAATGTTTTCCTATTTTTTCGCCCCGCATACCAGATGCGGAACCCACGTGACTAAGAATGAAAGGAAACGGGAACAAACGACCAGCAACGGTGGTTGCTAGGGTCAGCAGAAAACATACTCATTGGAAAAATAGTTTTGTTAAGTTTACTAATTAACTTCTTTAACGTCCGCTGAGGCCACAGACAGCAAATGGCAGATAAACAAGCCCTGCTCACGAGTTTACTCAGTCCTCAAACCCGGAATCTAGTCCGCGTCAGCTACCATTTTATTTTTCTTATCAGTAAAAATCTGTTCGAGAGATGTCTTGCTGTAGTAAAAACAGAGAAAAAAAAAAAGACCGTTACAATTTTCGAAGAGCTTACAAAAAGCTGGCACAAAAAGGGTGAAAGAGATCCAGATAACCTAGCTGTAATTCACAAATAAAGTCAGGCCAGCCCACTATGGCCCAGCCCTGGAGGTTTGACTTCAGAAAGTTGCTGTTAACGCTCAATTAAATAAAGTAAAAAGCAGCAAAAAATTAGAACCACTAGGCTAGATGAATTCTACCATAAATAGTGACTGAACTAACGCACACTGGTACGATACGTTGATCCAGATTTAAATGGGCAGAGAATGTAATTGAGTCCAGGAACGCCGAGTTTTGCAGCGAGAACTTCCACTCTGTGTGCTCTGACCTACGAAGCGCTACAGACCTGGCCACCGATCCTCTGGGAAAAGCCCATGACATGCTGTGTGAATACCTGGTGAGCCTTTAAGGGTTGCTCACTGGTGAATACTATGCCACAGGTGTTGCCTTTGTAGATCTTATGACTGTAAAGCATTTAAGAAAAAATTGACCGCATCTCCACGTGGTGAATGATGTTGCTTGGGGCGAAGCTCTGGTGGTGCTTGTCTGCGTAGACGCCGAGCCGCAGCATGCCGAGCCTTTTCATTCATGTCAGTAGGAGAATGTGTGGTTTTCTTTTTCTTTTTTTAAGCAGACAGATGGGATGGCATCTCAGAACCCCCTACTCTTTTTTTTTTCTTCTTTTTCTTTTTTCATAATTTTTTTTCATCTTTTTTTTTTCAATATTTTTTTTTTTTTGCCCTACACGAGCACGTGAGCATGTGCTCACGTGCTCGTGAGCACGTGATCTCACGAGCAGAAGCACGAGCACCCGACGCCACGCCTACGGCGGACGGCGGATGGACATGGCCAGAGCCGTATATTAGGAGAGTTTGGACAATAGGCGGAGCAAAGGCCGCCGCCAGCGCCGAATATTCCCCCCACGCTTAGAGCGTAAACTAAATTTGAGACACAGCGTCGACCAATCAGGAGACCTCTACTCCATCTCACAAATGTCGACAGTGAAGACAAAGGCACAGGCGCGTGAGCCTAGCTCAGCGAAACGCTATTGTTTGTACGAGACCTCGTGCATAGGAGGCACTTTCCAAAGCCACGCGCTCGTGCCCATGCCTTTGTCTGCACTGCTAGAACAGCGTCCTGAGAGTGGCTGAAAGAAAGCAGTGCAAAGGGGGGGGGGGGGGGGGGGGGGGTGCGCGAGCGTCTTGAGACGCGGAGTTCCGCTCGGCACGGCTCAAATTATACTTCGTTTCACTTTACCTGCGAGCGAAGCCAAAGCTAGAAGCGCGAGACCAGCGCTTTTTGCATTTCTCCCCAGCTCGCGCGCTCGAGCAAAGCCTGAACGCACGGAGCTTCCGTGCTCGCGCTTCCAGTTTTGCCTTCGCTCGCACATAAGGTGAAACGAAGTATAGTCGTGGCACAAATTTAGAGCACGCGACCACCGCTAGGGGCTGTTTCGCGGCCTGTGGTTGGCCCCGAGATGCTCGCCTATTCAAACCAATGTATGGCCAAACTCTCTCAATAAACGGCTCTGGACATGGCTAGCCCCTAAAGGGGTATTCACACGAGGGAGAAATCTCGGGGATTTCTCCCCGGCACGCGCATCCCACGACGAAAACGTCAGGCTTTGCGATGTGCAAAAGCCTCGCGTTTTCATCTCGTGAGGCGCGCGTGCCGGGGAGAAATCCCCGGGATTTCTCCCTCGTGTGAATACCCCTTAAAGGGAATCTCCGCCGTAATTTTGATGGTCACCGATTTCTATAAAATTTTCACCATGTATTTGGATGCCCTTCCTGAGCATGTGTACAAAATATCTCGGAAAAATAATAATTTTCTTAGAAGAAAATGAATTTTGAAATTTACATGTACACACAAAATCACTTGCTGCCGTCCTACTGGCAACACTGAGCAAGAGCGGCACACGGAGGCTGCCATGATGACGCTGACGTTGCCGTGACGTCACATGTTGGTCAGGGTGCTTGCTTTGTAGCTTGTTGGTGCTAGCGACTGTCTGCTTTTTGCTTATGTTATCGGTTTATACAGTAATGTAAGAGCGCGTAATGGCGACTGGAGGAAATTGGTGTTGTGCCGTAGGGTGTAATAACAACACAAAAAACGCAGCAATGTGACATTTCACAGTTTTCCGACCGACAAGTCTACACGAAAGAAGTGGGTCCTGGAAGTCCGACGTGAACGCTGGCTCCCAAGTAAACACAGTCGAATCTGCTCCGACCACTTCTCACCGGATTGCTATGACGATAGCGTGCGACTGAGGAAATATTTCGGGTTGGGCGGAGACGGGCACAGAAAGAAGCTTCTAAAATGTGCCGTGCCTACCGTGTTCGCGCACACACAACCCGGACAGCCGCCGATCGAGCGACGAGCGTTTGCAAAGAAAAGCTAAACAACAAAAGCTGCCTTAAGCCTGGTTCAGACAGTTGCGTTTAACTGCGTTTGACTGCGTTGCGGCAGCGAGAAACCAGGGCATCCCTGCTGCTTATATTGCTTGCCAAGATGATTCCTTGAATTGGATTCCACGCTTCATACGAAGCACAGATGTGCCGGTGACTCGCTTTCGGTTCTCGTCGCAACGCAGTCAACCGCACTCAAACGCAAGTGTCTGAACCGGCCTTTACCATTTCGCTTCGGAAGCGGCATCTGGGTCCACATGGCGGCGGATCACGAATGCAGCCGCCGCTGGTGGTTCCCTCGGAGGCGATGCTGGCGGATCGTATGAGAACGGGTTATCGTCACCGTCCTCAAAATCTAGCAGCATATCCTCATCGTTGCTCGATTCAGACGAGCCTGATGAGTCCATTTTTATCCGCGGCACGAACACAAAACGGTGACCTGCTGCCAGGCTGGCCAGGCTCAAACTGCACACGTGCGAGTGTTTATACCATCTGTGACGTCACGTCAAAATGGCGGACCATTCGAGTGGCAAGTTAGTTTCGGTATCGGTTTCAGCGTATTTTAACGATTATAAATTATGTAAACAATTTTTTAATGATTTAACCGCTGCTATAGGCTAAACTTTTAGTACCCTTTCCGAAAATATGTTTCGATAAAAACGCTCAAATTGACGGCGGAGCTGCCCTTTAAGGAGCTTCGCCCCTAAAACGAAAAATAAAGGGATGCTTTACTGGAAGGAAATCAATGGAAGTGGAAGATTTACTGCACTTTTGGTTGAGTGAAGCATTGAATTTCTTTTACTCTTTCTAAACAGTTATGTGAGCATTTAAGCCTCAGTGACTGCATGAGTGCCGGGTTTGCAGGTCATTTCACGTCGGTGAATTTTTTTCATTTTCACTCAAGGCTACAAAATGCCTGAGGTTTGGTGTGTGAACTGACGCTTGCCTGTGTGACCACTGGTGAGCAGCCAAGTTTAATTTCATTGTCAGTGCTTCGTCACAGGTGTCATATTTAAAGGGTCTTTCTCTTCTGTGAAATGTTTCATGAGCATTCAGGTAAGGCATCTAATGGAACACATTGAGGCACTTAAATGATTTCTGGTCTGTACAAAGAACCTGGGGTTGAGTTACGGACTGTTTCTGAGTGAATACTTTGTAGCTGGTTTCAAATCTATAAGGAATTTCACCTTGTTGATGGGTACTCAAGCTAGACTTACAAGGAACCCTTTGGGGCAGATGCTGCATCCAAATGGCTTGTGGATTGAGCGAGTTTTTCGCATTTAGGTGAAGTTTCTCGGTGGATTTTTTAGAGCAAACGTTGCAAAGGGCCTTTCTTTTTTGTGAATTCTAAGAAAATTCAAGTAAAACTTTGAAAGGAACTTTTGGGCAGGAAGGTTTGTTAGAGCGATCTACATTTCTGTGAATTCTCGCATAAGAATGCAAGACAATGCATTTGGATAGACATTGCAGCAGGACCGTTCTCCTAAGTGCATCCTTTCGTGTTGAGTGACACTGCTTATGTAGGTCCTGGAGAAGGGACAGAAGCAGCAGTCATGCTTCTCTCATTGGTTCTCTAGCCTCTGGTCCAACCAATCGCAGGAAAGGGATAAGCTGCTACCCTTGCCATAGTCGGAGCTCTCCTTTTACACCTCGGCGAGCTCGAGATCTGCTAGGGAAACGAGTTAAATATAAAATTAATTTTTTTAAACTAGAATAGAAAAAGCGAAAACGTTGATACCCTTTGCACAAGAAAGTCACACCGATATGAAATGCATGTACACATGGTTAATTGGTTGATGGAGTTGACATTGTGTGTATTAAGTGAAATCAAATATACTATAAACGACTTATTTCTCGCGGGCTCAATATTTTGCGATTTAGGTCAAAGCTGAAGTTTCGGAATAATTTGCGGGTTCGAATTTTCGCGACGCGGTGGGATGTCAATATAGATTCCAATGCGTTTATATTTTACCGGAATTGTTCATGAGAGCTATTTTTCGCAAATTTTAACGGTCGCGCCCATTCTTGCACTCGGGGGCATAGCAGAAGTGAAAAGTCATTGGAAATAGAAGAAATATCAGTTTATGTTTTGACTGCACTGATCCGGACTGCTCAGGTCCTTCCGTTTACAATCCACTTGGCGACTACGCAGATAAGCAGCAGCACGGCACCGCTTGTCTGGTTGTTCCTTTTTCTTCGGCGTGAGCTCCTCGGCAGCCCACAATCCAAGCAAGGCAGGAAGCAGAAGCACCAACACACAAACACCAGACCACTCTGGAGCAGAAACTAAAAAATGCGCAGGCAGAAAAAATACTGCTGAACCCGATACACTATCACATTTCTTGTTCTGGTCCCTCCGCATAAACAAACACTTCGTGTTGCACGATTGTGGTGGTCTTGGCTTGGCTTGTGTTGACTTGACTTGACCTGGCTTGGCTTGAATTGGCCAGTGCCCGCTTCCCGCATGGCGCGCCGCAGAAACAAACACGAAAGCGATAAAAATGCTTTTTTATGTTTTCTATTCACCCCTTCACATGGCCCAATAGTTAATAAATTCCCTTCCACACCCCCACTTCTTTTCCCACCTCGTCTCCTGCCTTGAGCAGGAGGGATGGCTTTCTCCAGACTAGAAATAGAAGAGAAGCTTCAGGCGGCGGCGGATATCGTCGGAGAGTACGCATGAGATGCGGGCTTAAGTGCGCCCCGGAGAAATCTGAGCTTCTTGTCTTCCGAAACCCTCGCGATAAGCTAGTCGATCACATTGACGTGGTGATAGATGGGGTCCGGGTCCCAAAACCAGCGGAGGTTCGGATTCTGGGCCAGCTTCTACAACAGGGGAGGGGGAACAAGCCAACTATCGACAGACTGGACGCCATGACCACGCAGGTGTGCGGTATGATGAGGCGAATTAGGAACCGTAGACACGGTCTAAAAGAGAAAGAAGCAATACAGTTGGTCCAGGCCTTCATTATTGCCAGACTGACGTACGGCACTCCGTACCTGAACTTGAACAAGGCGGAGATGCAAAAGCTAAACGTACTGATAAGGAGAGCGTACAAAAACGCGCTGGGGCTACCGGAGCGTACGGCGACCGAGAAACTGCTTAAACTTGGGGTGCATAACACCATAGAAGAACTTCATGAAGCTCAACTAGTGTCACAGCTGAAGCGACTCTCTTCCACAGTGAATGGAGCGTGGCTTCTGGACAAACTGGGAATGGCAGTACCCGGCGGTTCTCACGGGCCCGGAGACGCGGGGGAAGAGCTGCCGGCTGAAACCCGGCAGAAATTCACGATCAGTAGAATCCCCCGCAACATGCACCCGGATAGGAATGCGGAACGGAGACAAGCGCGAGCGGTGGCCCTAGCGCGTTCCTGGGACAGCAGAGAGGGAACCCTGTACGTGGATGGGGCCGGTCCGATGCTGGGGGTGGCTGCAATAGCGGTGGCCAGTGCTCAAGGGCAGATCAGACGCATCGCCTCCATACGAGCGCAGACGGTTGAACAAGTGGAGGAGGCGGCCATAGCGTTGGCGGTGGTTTGCAATCCTCGCGCGACGATAATTTCGGATTCACAAAGAGCTTGTCAAAACTTTGCGCGAGGGGTCGTGGGTCAACCAGCTCTAAGGCTCCTCCGCAAAACCGCAGTAGAGGGAGTACATCTGATCTGGACCCCCGGCCATATGGGGCAAGTCGGAAACGAGGCGGCGAATGCTGCGGCCCGAGGTGCGTTATACCGGGACTCGGTTCTGCCCCAGAGGGATCTGGACAGTGCGCTCACTTACAGTGAGGCCTTAAAGGCTCTACGAACACATAGGGCAGAATATCCTGGGCCGGCCAAAGGTCTCAGCAAAGAAGAAGAGTTCACGTGGAGACGACTTCAGACGGACACGTTCGTCACACCGATCCAGCTACATCTGTGGTACCCAGAGCGGTACGCCACGGCGGACTGTCCCTTCTGTGGTGAGCCCTGGGTGGACGTCTATCACGTTGTCTGGGCATGCAAGAACCTCCCAGGACTGGCTCCAGTCGAGGAGCCCAAACTCGAGGAGTGGGAAGCGGGACTCAAGTGCGCGACGGCTAGCGAGCAGAGGCTGCTCGTGGCCCGAGCACTCCGAGTTCACTCCGCACTTGGAGCCCCGGAATAGGGGCACACAACCACTCTCTCCTTTTTCTTCCCCTCTCTCCCCTTCCCTTTCCTACATCTTTCAACTCAATAAAGTTTTTCAACAACAACAACTCCAGACTCGCGCGCCTCGTGGCTGAACTCGATTCCGAATATAACGCGAGGTGCGTTTTGGAGCACGTAATTCTGAAACAAAAAAAAAAAAAAATCACGCTATATTCGTGCAAATACGGTATCATCAATGTATAGAGTGTTTTGGGCTCAAAATATTTCATGATCTTATTTACTTGAATCTGTGTTCTAACGCCACATATCCCCAATGCTGACCAGAAAACGTGCAACCAGGGCACAATGAACTGGACATAAAAAGCTTACAATCCAACGCATAATTTAAACCAGAGACGAACAGACAACAAGAAGGGAACACACACGCTATCCGACCCAAACCCCACGACAGCAATTCTAGAAAGATCTGCACTCATTTCTGCTTCACGTTCTGGCAGATTCATCATGCCTGGGTAATTTACAAAACACAGCTGCTAGGCGAACTTGCCTTGCTTCGTGACAACGGTAAACAGGCTGCGAGCATCTTCAGAATCCAAGCCCTTGCACGCCTAAGGGGCAATTTCGTCGTCCAGTTCTGTCAAACAAACAAAAGAGGGAAATGGGTTTGCAGGAACCAAAACCCTCACTAAAGAGTTCAATCTAACTACAAGTCAATCGCTTCCATTTGCATACTTTCCAGTGTACAAGTCACATTTTTTCTCTCAAATTCCTGCGGATGCAACAGATTTTATTTACAAGTTTGAACCTTAATTGCGCAAGATATAGGACGTATCGACATTTACGACGAAGGTGGAACGGCAGAGCACAACCGTCCCCAGGTCTTACTCTTACGCGTGGCGGCATTGGTGCGCGGCTGCAGCGCCACGCCGACTATACCAAGAAGCGTGACTTATATGCTGACTTTTTCGTGAAAACGGCGGTTTATTAACCATTCTAAGAATTGCCTTCTGTGTGCTGCCACCTTTGTTTATTGGGCGGTCGAACACGCTATGAACCTATGCAGAACCTATCTTCTGCAGGATACATATCAGATGAAGCGCAAGCGTCCAAGGCCCAGTGACTCGGCACTTTTTGCCTGGGCAATAAGTGCCGGAAAGGTGTATTGGGGGGGGGGGTGCCACTTACACAACGGCGCGACTTATAGGCAGGAAAATACGGTAACTTGATTCTGGAAACGTGAGAACCGTGATGCTTGGAACGAGTCTCCGACTGTTGCGTTTATTGCGTCCCTCGATTTCCCCCTGACGACGTCATAATAGCGTCGCGCTGTAGCTCACCGTGATCCTGGCGGTGTCATAGCAGTGGTGGTGGATATGTGGCAGACGCAAGTTCTGCTGCAAATCGCTCTCCGGCTTGACGGTCCACGAAAGCTTCGACAGCCAGGATTTGGAACGCTGCGACGACAGCGACGCTTGCATTCTTTTGTGCCTTTTTTTTTCCAGAACTTTTACACCCAACCTCCAGCTATAGGATTGCGGCACCCGAAAGCTACAACAATCCAGTTTTTGCGACGTTGTTTGTGGCCACTTTGGAACCATTTTCAATGCATGGGCGAAATAAGACACTGAGCACACCAATTAGAGACGCGTTCCAGGCGCTATAATGAAAACGAATCCTTTGCTCTTTCTTCGTCACGAAAATAATAATTTGGGTTAATTCGGGTTCTTTGAACCGGTCTTTGTTGAACAAACGAGCTCGCGCAGTAAGGCTTGCCTCGTTTGATGAGGACGAGTCTGTTCTCCCAGGGTCCCTCCAGGAGTGCCTGTAGTGTGGACTTGCAACCAATGTCTCCCGAGCACGAGCCTTCAGCCGTCCAAAACTCGAGTTGCTCTGTTGAAGAAACAAAACATTCACCTTAAAGCTCTGTGCAGGCCCGGGCCAGTCGCGAGTATGGTGCCTGGAGTGCATCTCTGACTGGTCACCGCGCCCTCCATAGGCATAGTGGTCCCTCAATTTCCGCCCGGTGACGAGTCGAAAACACATTCTAGGCACTGTAGTCACGAAGTTAATACCAGTAGGACTTGTAGAAGTCAAAGAAGTAGGGCTGCACGTGGATGTCAAACTTGCCTTCCTTCATGGCACAGGCGTCGTTCCAGTGCCCCTTCAAGTTCGGCCGGGAGGATGGCAGTCTGCTACGGTCCTTGGAACGAAAGCTACCGCCCATAGGAGTGGGCAGTATTTCCTCCGGCGCTGTTGAAGAGAATGTCCCACATGTGCTGCCGATCACCAAAGGACTACAGCCTCCGAACGAGCGACGCTTCAGAGTAACAAACGCTTCAGCCATCTGGGCACTTAGAATCATTGTTGCCATTTAGCAAAAGCTTTACCTGAAATTGCGAAAAACGCCTTTCGATTCTCTGGAAGCGTTAAAACGGTTCGCGACAAAGCAAGACAATTTTGCCTCGGCTTCCTGATGCAGTCTCTGGAGTTCGGGAAGTCACATTTGCTAATCGTAACAATCACCAACTGCACCCACTCTGCACTAGGCACCGAAATGGCAGCGCCCACAAGAAGAATGGGACTGTGATGATGTTACCCTGATCGTAGCTGAGTCAATGGTCTGTCCAGGACACAGAAAGATGTCTGTCTGCTCACCACAAAGCTGTACAGAGTGAAACGGCACATACCAGAGCGCTGCAGAAATGTAAGGAGCTGGATGTGCAAGCGGTTAGACGCAGAATTGCCTTTTTTTTCGGTCGAGACAAACGTCCTAGTCTCCGGGATGATGTAGATAGCCCCGCACTAATCGTCTAAGGATGTTAGCTCCAACCAGAATTTCTGAATACACTATAGGTCCCGAAACTTCAGCGAAAGTTCGGTACAGGGTCAAATAGTGCCGTTAGGCATGCCGCTGTCCTGGAGAGGGCATTTTCGTTTGGCAGCTCCACCCCGAGCGAGCCACCCCAAATTCACAATTACAAGTGGTTTTAAAACAATATTTCTTGTACACCAACAAATTATTATGCCTGTAATTGATCACTGCGTGCAAGTACCAATCATTGTTTATTAATCTCTAAAAAGAGCACTTGAAAATATGATTTTTTTTTGTGTTTTCAAACAAAACAGTGATTTTGCAAGCAAAAAAGAGCCAGGCAATTAAGCGTATGTGTTTACAGTGCCTTTACTAGATGACGCTAGTCGCGGCGCTGAATTTTTGACAGTGAGGGGGCATTGAAAAATTGTTTTGAAAAAAACAAAAAAAAAATTACCGGTATATTATTTTGGGGATTGTTACAGATACGCAAGATTAATTGTTGAGCAGTTGATTGAGTGTGCAGAGCCAAAGAAGCTCACATTAGTGAGAGACTGTCAGTGCAATGACGTGTTATCGCAATCTATGGTATGAATGGCCCATTAAGAGGGGGGTTCAAAATTCCGACACACTTCCTGGTTGCCAAACTCCCAGCAGTGCTGGCTCCATTGGCCACTCCTAGCCCCCTAGTCAATGGCAGCACCACACGTGCTTGCGTACCAAGCTCTTCTATGGCGTTGCGGAGAAGTTTCATGACCACTACCAAATTCAAGGACTCTGCTCTAGCTAAAAATTACTCATCTGAAGAAAAGTCATTGCTGTTACACTTTTGTGAAAACTAGCATGATGTAGTCAGGATGAGATCTGTGAACATGATTGCCCCAAGTAAAAATCAGTCCGGCTGAAGCTGGATTAAGGAATTGGTTGCAGCCGGATCTAACTTATCCAGCAGGACTGAATATTGCTTGGGAGTCTTTTTTCGAAATAGCGAGGGATATATGACTTAGCTCAGTTTGCTTGTTTGTAAATAACTGAATAGCGTCTCTACCGTAAAATACCGCGGAAGCACCCACTTTGTTCAAGCGCCCACTATTAACATTTCTCAAACTTGGGAATTCTGCAAATCGTAGGTTAAGCGCCTCATTTGACCAGACAAGCGCTCATGTCTAGATTATCCCAGTCTTCAGTGAAAGTTAGGTGGGCGCTCCTCCCGTATTTTATGGTACTATTTAATTTTCTGCAGAAGAGGAACTGTTGAACCATAAACTGAACCACTTTGGAACTTAAAGGGGCACTCATGTGGATCCTGAGTTTGTCTATTTATGGTAATAACTCGGTCTACAACATCCTAAGAATCCCCAAAATGCACTCACAAGCGGCCATTTCCCTATTAAAAATCTAATCAAAGATTGTGACACGTCCCTCTTTCTGCACCCTGCAGCAGACAGCAGGGGACGCCGTCAGACGACATTTTCAAACAATAATTGCTGTATTAAGTCTCCTACAGCCAGAGATTTTAAGTTTCTGTCAAAATATGCAGAACGCAACTAAAAAGAGCCATAATAGTAACGTTTGAAATCTCCGCGCAATTAACTATTTTCACACGTCAAATTTTATGGAGGTGGTGGGGACCCGGTCTTGCCGTCTAGAACTGGTTGTTTTTATTGACTGAAGCCCAACAAACAATATGCCACCAAAAACATGTGATTGCTAGAGCACACCCACTGTTCTATTGTTCTAGCATGCTTGCCTGCCTTACAGCTCTGCCTGGCAGCCGTCAGAGCCCAGAACAGACGAGGGCACTAGCAGCCAGCTATGGAAATACACAACAGATGGAAGTATACCAAAGCTAACCTTCAATCATATGCAGAGGTGTGTCCGCCCAGTGTCCCTCCATGCACGCTTGCATCGATGATATGGAACCAAAAGCCCCAGAACACAAGCCCTCGTCAGTCTGAATAGCGGCGAACTCCCCTGGTTCTGTTCAAGAGAAAAGAGAAGACATCTCTCCTTTACCTGTCAAAGAAAACAATCAGAAGTGAGGAATAACTTTATCTCGACCAAGCCTCTTCAAAGTTTGCCTTTTCTCAATCTAGTTGCTTGCCATCGCTTTTCCCAATCTTTCAAAACACAGCGACACTGCACTCCAACAGCACTGTAAAGATGAGAGCGATAGCAGACAAACCCTAGCTACAAGGGCGCTTGCTACTAGCAGTAGATCCAAGGACAGTCAGTGGCCACCGGCTAATTTGGCTCGATGGAACTGGGATAGGGTTACATGGTATGCATCCCATTGATCTGGACACCTTTGTTCCCCACAAAAAGGTTGTCCATAATGTGAGTCAACCATAAAAGACATGTATTTAGCCAGTTTGTCCCCTAAAGTTTTGTCTCATATATAAGCGGGGTAATCGTATTAATGAGACATATGACACATGGCTATTTCGTCCTTATTTAAAATAAATGTAAACTAAGCGTGGCATCGCACGATCTATGCCTCGCAGAACCTCCCCGATGCATTCTTTCTGGCTGATAGGCTCATAAACAATACGACCCCGTTGAAATCTTTGCAGCACTAAGGCACCCTATCCCATTTGTTGCCGACAGATTGCATTGCAGTTTGGCAGAAACTTTTTAGTTGCAGCTCTGAGTCAACGACAGCTTACCTTTTCTGCACTTGGTATGCAATGAACAATCAACTATTTTTTACAAAAGAGTTGTGAAGAGAACATGCCTTTCTTTATCACGATAAACGATGTTGCACCTTGCTCCAGGTGGTTGCGAGAAGGGGAAAGACAGAAAGCGTCTTCGCCGTAGGGAACACCAAGTACATCATCTAACTCTGTCAAGGAAAACACAGAATTTGTATAAGAGCACATGTTTGGGGTTACAGGTAAGTGAGAAATGAGGCAACTATTAATGGGTCTTGGTCAAAAATAATTTATCTACATCTCAGATTTTTGCTAGCCAAGACTCCGAACTTGTGCCCCAACTCTGCCATGACAATGACAGAAGAGCTACATATAATATAAATCGGAGTGAACGGATGACAAAAAGGGGACACACACAACACGTCCTCAACATGGAAAGCTGTGTTTCCCTTTTCTCTCATCCATTCGTCTCCGGTTCAAATTATGTGTAACCTAAACCAGCTCGTCTGTTTGTTAACCTTGTCTTCAAACAAGAAGGATCCTTCTATGTTTGTTCAACAACGAGGTGTACCTTTTTGAAAAAACAGTGAGTGCGCGGGCGAGCTGGTGGATGTTGATCATGATGTACCTTTTTTCACGGCAACAAGTTTTAGCCATTGCTCCTTCCATGTGCAGAGATGTGGGTACGCCGCTAAAGTCATCGGTGTGCGTGTTTTCGCCCGTTGGAGAGGCTGGCACATCCATGGGCTCTGTTCAGGAGATAGCACAGGGATGTTGCAGTCAGTCAGATCAGAAGCAGAGCCGTACTCCATTGTCAAAATGAAAAACAATTGGCTACAGCCCTGAAATTCCAGCCCACAACCATACTAACGATTTTTTTTTGCCTTGTTTACTTGTACAGTCTGCGAAGCAGTGTTCACCCTTCCCTTGGCCACCACTTACAGGTGACTGGCAATAACGTTAAATAAAAAAAACCTTAAGTAACATGTGTGAAACAAGAAAGGGTTCATATGATAAGATTAACAAATATTGTAGATGAAGGGTGGTCAACAAATCACCCTAGGGGTTGGATCAATGGCATTATGCAGCCAACATCTGTCGAAGTACTGTTCTGGAAATTAAGAGGGGGTTCCGATAGTTCTTATTTTATAATGTATTGCAAATACAGTGCTTCCTAAACTTGACGTCGCCACTCGGGTTCTTGAACAATGAGCTGTTGCAGGTTGCTCAAAAATAAATTGAACACCGAACCAACTGGAATGCCTTCTTCAGGTGGGATGATGACTGGGAATTCAGCATCACCAGATGGTTTGATCAGTAGCCGCAGGGACAGCACTGCAAGTGCTTAAAAACGAGCAACCTCATGGCGACATTAAAGGGTCGTGAAACGTTTTTTCCGAAAATTCTGAGCTATATGTCTATTTGGAATCCTTGTACTTTGTTATACAACTCACATTGGTTCCTTTGACCGTCCAGATTCATTCACTAGCGTGAAAAAAAGATAATTTCGGTTTCCCGGGGAGCTTTCTTCTTGGTTCTACAAATACATCACGATAGGTAACTAATAGGGAACTTTTGTTGTCCGTGCAAGACGGTGACGTAGACAGGACTTGATGGGCGAAATTAGAGCGCCGGATATCGCTCCAACGGCGGCGCTATAATGACGTCATGAACGGAAGTCAATGAATGACATCTGGCATCTGATATTATGCTCAGATGCTTGTAAGAAGGCCGAACTCACTATTACATCGCGGTCGGCTTTTAGGTTTCAAGTCGTACACCGACGCCGTATGTTGATTGTACCACCATATGTTGTGCTAGAGGAGAGCTTGAGGAAATGTTTTGCAAGTTCAAATGGGGGAGCCGCATTCAATATGAGGTCAAATGACGAGTCGAGAATACTGCTTTGACCAGAAAATGGTGATCTGCTCGCAGAAAAAAGGAGGAAATATAACAAAATGAATCGCCTTTACGTACTTGAGGAGATGTCAAGTTACCGCTGAGGAAGATGTGGTAAAGAAAAATTAATGGAAAACTGACGACCATAAAGCGGTCGTAAGAAAACTACTACACAGTTTAGTGTACTTGTCACGAGACTACACCCGTGACAATAAATGGCCCAAAACGAGTTTATTGATAGTCAAGAGGTCACACGTGTGCATTTTTCCTTGTTATTGATTTTGGGAAGTTCTGGGTTCGAATCCTCTTGGAATTATAACTTTCTATTGTTTTTTTTATGTTTTATTACAATTCTGATCCACAATCTAGTTCCACAACTGAATTTCACCGCAAAACTGCCTTTTACAACGAATGCGAGCCGTGGCGGGACGAGCAGCATGGTGGTGATGGCTACCAAACGACAGAAGACCTG
>JABSTQ010001985.1:0-62177 GCA_013358835.2 Ixodes persulcatus
TAATTGACACTTAGCTGCCGGCAGTTAGGATCCTATAATCTTAAGATTGCAGAAGGGAGTGACATATGGTGCCTACGGCTGGAATAATGTCGTGCTTCTTGGTAGGAAAAGCACAAGATAAACACAGGATGGAGGAACCGAAACAGACAGGAAAGCGCCACAAAGTATTAAACTTGTTGAACATTAAATTTTCTTGAATTACACCTCACTCAGGCTTGCTATGTGATGAAACCCAAAGCTTAGTTCAATGCCAATCACTAATAAATGTCTTTAGATGGGCACTTTCTGCCCGATCATGGCTTTGTAGTGGCCCCAAGCCACGTCCGAACGCGGTCCGAGAGGGGCGAACCGGATTTCTCTTCTCTCCCGCATCGAAAAGTTTCCCTTCTTCTGCAGCTCGGGAAGAGAAAGGACGACGGGGAAAGGGGGTGAACTCGGGAGAGCGGAGAACTGCTAAAAATAAAGTTAGTTGAGTTTGGTGCGGAAGCCCGTCTGGTCTCCCTTCTCTCGACCTCGCGTGCAACCCAACATTGGTGACCCGGACGTGATCAACAGCGCCATGACATCAGAACAAGATCAAAACGCCCTTTCTGTCTCCGCCGTCAGCATCAAGTTGCCGCCATTCTGGACCGCCGATCCCGAACTGTTGTTCGTACAAGTAGAATCTCAGTTCGCCGCACGACGCATCACGTCAGATTTCACAAGGTACCACCACGTGGTGAGCAGCCAGCCGCCCGCAACAGCTTGCGAGATTCGGGATTTGCTGCTTGCTCCGCCCGCCGAGGAGGCTTACAAAACGCCGAAGGAGACCCTTATGGGCCTCCTGCGTTCCCCAGGGGGTGCTGCAAAAAGGGACTCTTTAGGCCTTGTTTTGGGTAGTACAAATTTTAGCGTCTTAAACTGTCACGCATGCAGAAGCGTGCCAGCTCTGGTGCCGAGCGCGAGGTCACGATGAAAATACAAAGAAACAACAAAACTTCGAACGCCGTCAAAGCTAAGAAGCTAAGCGCGTGAGCCAAGAACAGCCGTTCCGCGCGTTCCAAAGTAGACATGACAAAGAAAAAGAAAAATTAAAGCGTCGCTTCACAGGTGTTTTGACGTCATCACCCAGAGATAAGAGACGCGTACCCTAGCGGTGGTGTCATGAATTTGGCACTTTTGGTTGTCTTGCGGCGTTGAGTCTGGCCGATTTCTGGCGTCCAAAAGTGTTTTTTTCGTTCTTCAGGACCAGACAGAATTAAAAAAGCTCAACCAACGTGCCATAAGTAGTGCGAGGCTCAATCAAGTGAGCTTGTACTACCCAAAATGAGGGCGCTACAGTTTGTTCAAAGCTTCAGCGCAGGAGGCCTATTCGACGGGTTACCCCTTCAGAGCTCCAGCGTCTGCAGCGACTTCTCCATGAAGCGGAATTTGGGGACCGGACGCCGAGCCAGCTGCTGCGTCACATGCAGCAACTGCTCGGCACAACGGCGGTGGGTCTCGACAGCATCCTGCTGCGAGAACTCTTCTTCCACAGGCGTGCGCATAATGCTCACCTCCGTTGCAATGGAGAAACAAACCTCTGCAAGCTGGCCGAGCTCGCCGACAGACTAATGGCGGTTCCCCCTTCCGCTAACTCAGCCGTACAAGCGGAACCGGCTACTCCTGATCAACTGCAAGAGATCCGAGCGGAAATCTCGCACCTCACCGACACGATAGCGGCCCTGCGGGCGTCTACGAGACACCCGGCAGCGAAGTGTCGATAGTGCCGGTGAAAGCGGCGGGACAACGACCAGCGCAGGATTGCGGCTTCGTCACTTTAATGCGTCGGTGTCGTTTGTTTCCGCTCTCTGCAGCTTTTACCGGGACGATAGCCGTGCCTAATTGTGTTAGCTTTGCGCACCACAGTTCGTAGGGTGCTCAGCGCCCGAGCGAAAGCTCGCGCGAAAGAACCGGCGAGCAGTCGAGTCGTTTCCTACCGATGGGATGGCTATAAACGACGGTTGTGTGAATCGGGCCTAGCGCTATTGCGTGATACACGATAAAGACCACAGCCGGCTTGCTCAAAGCAAATCTAACGTTCTTATGGCACGTAACAAAAATTTGAAACGTATTACATTCTATACAAACTTGATAAAAAATCAAACACTCACCTTCGACTCCTAGGACCGCCGTACCGCTTCCAGGCAAAAGCAACATGGCGCTCGCCAGCGCTCGCCAGCGCTCGCCGTTTTGGGGTGTTGGGCTGGGGTGTTTTCAGTGTTGTTTAAACGCCTAGTCGTGTAAACCGAAACCGAAACACCAATTTTTACTACATCAAGTAATTTTATGATGCTTTATCACTCGCAGAGCGTGTAATAATATGCTAATGAGTGAAAATGGGGTGTAAAGAGGGTGTAATATTACAGTTTCGCTAACAGTGTACCCAATCAATATTTTGCTACGGCGTCACATATGATTTTTTTAATAAAGTCAAAACACGCAACTGCTCAAACCGAAACGAAAACTGAACTGGGGAGGAAGAAAAATATAGGGGAGAAGGAAAGTTACCGGAAGTCACGTGACTGCGTAGCTTTTTTTTTTTCAATCAACGTATTTGCAGCGTTTTCGAAGCCACAAAAAGTGGGTGTCTTATTTTCAGTCTATTTTTAGTATTGAGTCTGTGCCTTCGATGACCCACGACTCTGATTATCTTTGGGGGTTGTGTCTAAACCATAGAAAACGGGACGTGACCATGGAAAAGAGAGTGAACGCGACTCAAACCGGCCAGTTTTCGGGTGTAAAGAAAACAAATTGCGAGCCGTAATTTGTTTTCTGGGTAGTTGGGCTCTCATATGTCATGTACAAATACAAACCTTGGCGAGAATAAATACCCTGTCAGTGTTCCTTTAATAACTACCGCGTGTATGCCCGACCGTTTATTCGAACTGTAACAGGACAACGAAAGCGCTGTCTATTCGACAGACATTATGCCCGTCGTTTCCAGAACTGAGGAGTCTCACCAAATCTCGCAAGTACTATAGTGACACTTGTCTTGGAGCAAAGTTCACACCAGTTTGCGGTGAGCACATTCTTCGTCGTTCCATTATTTGGACGGATGGCTTCGTTAACAGCGTCGCTAAAGTATCTACCCCCCGGGACTAATCGAGGCTTTGTTTCACTTCCCTTCCGCGTGTTTTTGCTAACCATATCCATCGCTTAAGGCGCCGATTCGCTCGACAAACTGCACTCTCTGGGACCCAGCAAGGAGAGACGAAGTAATGCAAGCCTTGATCAACACATTAGTGATTATGGGATTGTTCCAAGATGCGTCTGTGACACCAACCGCAACATGCCCTTACAAAAATCTCTAATTAAATTCTTTTGAATTTCTGTTGAAAAAATTCTGGAATCGTATTGAATTTCTTTTTAAACTTTATTGATGTTTTTTAGACTTTATTTTGACAACCTATTTAACTCCTAGTTAAAATTGGCCACTTCAATTTTTTAGAATTCCTTCTTACATACATTTTTTAGAATTCCTTCTTACATACATTTTTTTAGAATTCCTTCTTACATAAATTTTGTTGAATTCCTTTTGACTTTTCCGCAGATTGCCGTTAAAAAAACCCAATTTTATATATATATTTCGAGTTTGTTAGGAAATAGTGTCCCTTTGATACATACACATCCCACAAATAAGCACTGAAAACAAACACAAACACCATAAAGCACTCAACACCAGAATCACACTCTCGTTCCCTGCTCCAGAGCCTTATATAGCCTACATATTGAAGGTAATCATTTGGCCGGTGACCACCTCAGCACTTACTAAGGTTCCAAGTGTCTGATCTCCTTCTCGAAAGTCTTTCAAAGGGAAGACAGTGTTTCGAAGGTCGTGGACTCTATCTCTTACTAAAAAGCATTGGTACAACTAATAATAATTCCGCGTAGTCGCTAAAACAACATCCACAAAAACGGCTCCTAGAACGAATGTTATCGCTTCTCTGCACAGCACCACTAAGGACGAAGCGAGTCAAGGCGTTTGCTCCACTTTAAAATAGTTATTTTGCTTTACTTTACTAGTTGACTAGTTGAATAAAGTCAATAAAGTCACGATAGTCATTACAAAGTGAGAACGGCAGAGCGTGTTTTCCGAACGCCTGGCTTCCAGCACGCGCCCCATGCCTTCTGTCGTGCTTTGACTGCGCGCTTGAGCTCGAGGGGCGCGAGACGTCGAAGCGCTGTCAATGATAGAAGGCTCGCGCTGGAGGCAGGAGAACTGAAGCACCTTCCTGCGGTTCTCAACTTGTCAGAGAGTATTGAGAAACTTAGTGACTTTTGACATTTAGTCAAGATGTACCGTGGTCAATAAAAAGTCAACAGAAAGTCTGTAGCGTTTCTGTTGACACTGGCTACAGAAAGTCAACCGAATATTTTCAACACGAAGTAAACAGAACGTCTGCAGTATTTCTGAAGACACTTTCAACAGGAAGTCAACAGAAAAAGATCAACGTAGAGTTAATATAAAGTCAACAGCTTTTCTTTTGACTCAGGCGGAAGAAAATCATCAAAAAAGTTTCAACACAAAATCAGCAAACTTTCTGTTGACCATGTCAACAGGAAGTCAATGTCAAAAGGAAGTAATCAGGGTGAACTAGTCAACACATTTTCAATAAAAGTCAAAAAACATTTTTATAGGGGTTTGCAGAACCATGTATCCATCGCCGTCATGCCGGACCCTGCACACAACCGCAAACCATATAAAATTTAATTTTTTTTCTCTTTTTATAAAATAATAAAAAAGAAATAATGTCAATAAGATTTGTTTTAGAAAATAATCTACAAAAAAAAGTTGTTAGAACTTCTTTTTAATTTTTTTATAAATAAGTCTATAAAACAAAATCTTGTTTTTCCTTTTGAATTTTTTTAGAAAATAACCTACAGAAAAACGTAATTAAAACTTCTTTTTAATTTTTTTATAAATAAGTCTACAAAAAAAATTCAGTATTTTTTCTTTTGAAATTTTTTTTGACAATAATCAAAACAAAGTGCTTTAAAAAGGAATTCAATAGGATCCCGGAAAGTCAATAAAAAGTCTAAAGAAATTAAAAAGAATGTTGAGACCTGTTTTTGTAAGGGTGTACATATAATTTCTCTGCAAAAAGGATACTCGACGTGCTTCGTGTAATATTGCAGTGCGTACTATTGAGGTCACCGACTTTCCGGTAACCCACCGATTACTAACACTACTCGCAGCAGGCTAAGTTTCAAGAGCAGCTGATGCCGCCGTTTGCACTAAAACCTGACTTCGGTCGCAGCGCGCCTCTGGGGCTAGTTTTCTAGCCCAAACAAAACTCGCTCGTTACCACCAAAACCAGCTAAGTATCAAAGAACCCTCGAAAGACCGATTTCTTGTTAGTCGCTTCGCCGAAAAATCTAGAGCTCCTGTCATACGGGCTATTCAAACGGGCGAATAATCGAGGCCTCCGCTGGCACATGACAAGTACGAGCATCTGCTGACGTAGGTTCCATAACCAGAGAAAAATTCCCGACGACAAAGCACCGAAAGAGAGCCCATCAAAACTAAATGGCCGAAATTAGATAATGCCGGGTAAAAAACAGGCACATTTTAAATAAACTATTGTTACAAATTATGCTCTCTTGTCGACTTCATTTTTAACGGCTACGTTGCAAGAATCGTCTTCAGAGTCCTCCAGTTTCAATCGCAAGAGATGGTCAGATCTTGTAAAAAACATAAATCCGAGCAAAATTAAATATAGATATTCAAAGATCACGTCTCCTGTTTTTGAATGAACAGTTTTCCCTATTGAGCAAAACTACATTGCGGAATAATGTTGATTGATTCACCAAGTTCTTTAGTATGAAGTTTTGTCTAGCGAATCTATTATCGAAACAGCTTTCCCAATCAAAGCAGCGACATATTTGTATGCAGGAATATGTGCAGAGCCGGACACGGAGAGCAAAAAAAAAAAAAAAAAATTGGCGTTTTGCTTAGCCACATATAAAAGACTACTTAAAAAACTACAAGACTCGTTTAATATTGTCGCGTTTGCTGCCGGGAAGAACGCAAGACTTCCAACTTGGGGCCCAGACCAAGAAGTGCCCCGTTTATTGCCACACCATATATTTACACACATATCAGGTCACATGACGATAACCGTGCGCAGCACTCCTACGGCGAGTCATCTCGAAGCAGACAGTAAAGCGCGATAACTGATAGACACGCGCTCTTAGTTTATACCGCAGAAGCGATAACGCTACATCCCCCTTTTCGAGGCTGAAGCACAAATTGTTTACAAACAAAGAAACGCTATGAACAATAAAACAACCATGAATCGGCTATACGACGTTCTCAACAAGCGAGAGCCAAAATAAAGGTACGCTCAAAACAGACAATCAAATAAATACACGGCATACAGAACAAACAAGCTACTCAGCCTTTAGAACAAACATGAATCAAATACGCGGCATTCCGAAACTCCGTACCGCTCAGGATTGCGTACTGTCCGACCAGATCGCGTCACATACGCCGGAGGAACCGCGGGCAACGGAACACTAGGCTTCCGTCCTAGGAGCGGACTGTTTTGGCCAATCGAACCGGGACGACTCCGGCATTCTGCACTCACGCCACCATCAGTTTCCCCCTCCGGAAACTCATAGCAGTCGTCACTGTTTTCAACACTTTCCCTGTCCTGCTTAAGTTGGTCCAGGGCTCTTCGATTCCGTTCGATTCTGCCCCCATTATCACACTCCACCACATACGACCGCGGCCGACTGGCCGGCTTAAGGATTAAGCCCTTCTGTCTGCGGTCTTTCACCCAGACCCCATCACCAGGCTCCAACTGTGGCAGGTGACGGGCCGCATGGCTCCTATTGTCGAAGCGACGTTGGGCGCCCCTAAGCAGAGCGTCTTTTTCGACGGACCTCCGTCAGGTTTCGCGTACTTGGCGCCAGTTTCTTTGGGTGGAGTGGGAGCGTGGTCCGGAGTCGCCGACTCATGAGCAGCTCCGCTGGCGTGCTGCCTAGTTGTCCCGGGGTGTCCCTGTAGCCTAATAGAGCCAAAAAGGGATCGTTTGACTTCAATAGGAGTCCTTTAATCGTTTTTACCATCCTCTCAACTTCACCGTTTGCCTGCGGAAACGGTTTGCCATTATCAGACACCAGACCTTCAGGGATACCATGTCTCGAAAAAACACTTTTAAGTTGTTCGACAACATGGGGACTAGTGAGGGATTCTAGGCGACACAGCTCTGGAAACGCGAAAAATAATCTACCACCAATAGGTAGTTGCTTCCTTTCATTAGAAAGATGTCCGCGGCCACCCGTTCCCATGGCCTAGACGGAGTCCGAGTTGGTATCATGGGTTCCGCTGGCTGATCACGGTACTCAGCACAAACACGGCAGTTCGTGAAAATCGAAGCAATTTGTGAGCTTAAGCCCGGCCACCATACAGACTCAAGCGCTCTCACCCTGCACCGGACAATTCCTTGATGCCCTTCATGAAGGTGTTTCAAGACCATGCTACGTAGTGACTGTGGAACCACGAGGGGCTTCCTTTCAGGAGGACGCCTTTGCAAACACTCAGCGTTCCACGTTCTTGCCAATAATGCTTTAACTCTGCAGGTAACGAAGCTAAGCTGGGCCAGCCTTCACGAGTGTAGCGAATTAGTCGTTGGCAAACCTCATCGCATGCCTGCTCTTCGGCAACTGACCTGAAGCTATCAGACTCGCCCAACTCTGACAACGAGCCTGCAACAAAACTGCTGACTTCTTCTACCGATAGGCATTTTGCTGTTCGCTGCTCTCGTACAGGCGCCCGCGATAATGCATCAGCAATCACGAGATTCTTGCCGGGCACATATTCCACATCAAAGCTAAAACGCATCAAGCGCATGCGAAACCTCTGAATGCGCGGTGGGAGCAAATCCAGTGGAGACTTTCCCAGTAAGGTGACTAATGGTTTATGGTCAGTTTCCACTGTGAAATGCAACCCCCTCAAATAGCTTTCGAGGCGTTCTGCGGCCCAAGTCAAAACCAAGGTTTCTTTTTCAATTTGCGAATAGCGCATTTCAGTAGGTGTGAGGGCCCTAGAAACGAAAACGACGGGCCTTTGCTCATTGTTGGGCTGCAGCTGTAACAGAACGGCACCTAATCCGTATGACGAGGCATCCGCCGAGAGAATTGTCGGATACTTCGGGTCATACTTTGCCATGCAACTGCCTGAACGGATAGCCTTTTTCAGGTACTCCATCGCCTTCTCCTGAGCGTCAGTCCAAATCCAGTCTGTATTCTTTTGTAGCAACTGACGCAGCGGCGCTGTCTTATCAGCCAGATTAGGAATAAACCGCGAACAGTGATTAGCGAGACCCAAGAGTCTGCGCATCTCCGCTACGTTTGTCGGCGCCTTCATATCAACTATCGCGTGGACCTTTGCGGGATCTGGCCGGATGCCGTCCTCGCTGACCAAGCAACCAAGAAAAGACAGTTCTTTCAAGCTGAATTGGCATTTCTCTTTGTTCAGGGTTATGCCGGCTTCGTAAAGACGCTCAAGAGTGCGATGTAAACGCTTGTCATGCTCTTGCTGATTCGACCCAAATACTAGCACATCGTCCATCACGTTTACTACACCCGGCATTCCATCAAGAATTTCGTTCATGCGCTTTTGGAAATACTCAGGAGCCGATGTTATGCCAAACGGCAATCGTTCGAAGCAGTAACGAACGTACGGCGTTATGAACGTAGTTAACAGCTGGCATTCCTTTGCTAATTTTACTTGATGGAATCCCGAGTTAGCGTCAAGTTTCGAAGATACTGCTGCTTCACTGAGCATTGCAATAGTCTCGTCAACCGTGGGAAGTACGAAACGTTCTCGTTTCACGTTTTTGTTTAGTTGAGTTAAGTCAACGCAAATGCGTACCTCACCCGACGGCTTTAGGACAGGCACTATACCCGCACACCACTCGGTTGGGCCTTCGACTTTTCTAATGACCCCACTCATTTCCATTTTTTCAAGTTCCTTTCTTACGGCCTCTCGCAACGGGATGGGAATACGACGGGCGGTGTGGATAGCGTAAGGCACACTGTATGGTTTAAGACGAATGCAGTATTCGCCTTTCATGGTCCCAAGACCTTGAAACAGCGAAGGAAAACCTTTTTCCACCAAGACTTTGTCAACAAACTTCACTATTCCTAAGGCTTCAATGGCTGGTAAACCCAGGATGACGGACTTCACGGATTCTACGACAAAAACAGTTTGTCGAGTGGAATTGCGCTTCACGAAATGGTGGCAACAAACTGTCCTTTTACCCTCAACTCATCGTTGCCCGGGCCTTTTAAGATTACATCGCACCTCTCTAGCCGACTTGGTAATCCTGGGAATGACGTCGGAATCACCGAAACTTCAGCTCCGGTATCGATTTTAGCAGTAACAACTGTATCGTTTACAAACACTTGTACCGTGAGAGCCTTCGCGCTACTGCTGGCTAAAGTACCAATAAAGGTCAGGCGCTTCGTAGTCGCTTTTCTCCCAGCCTGGTCGACGCCTACCTTAGACGGCGTGAAGCACGCTGCGGTGAAGTGTCCTCGCTTGCCGCACTTGTGCCAGACCGCTCCTCTAGCCGGGCACGGAGACCGGGAGTGCGGACCTCTTCCGCACGATGAGCACTTTGGAGCGGCGTTGCCTTTGTGTCCACCACGCCGCGGTTGTTCCGCGGGTGACGCCCCGTAGCTTGTGGTTCTCTGCGAACTGCGTCCACCTGTGCCGTTGACGAGGCAGTCTCGGAATGTTCCGCCGAACCACAGCGAAGCTCCCTCTGTTGCCGTTGCACCTTCTCCTTTAGGCGTGCCTTGGCAAGGGCGCTTGCTAGCGTCAGCGTCGCGTCCATCTGGAGAGCCTCAGACAGCTTGGCGTCCATCAGGCCCACGACGAAGCGGTCACGCACCATGTGTTCTTTGACTTCTCCGTAGTCGCACCGGTCGGCCAGCGTGTGAAGCGCCGTAACGAACTGGTCCACCGTTTCCCCGGGTTCTTGAGAACGACGGTGGAAGCGAGCGCTTTCGTAGACCAAATTGAGCGCCGCGACAAAATGGTCGTCGAACGTTTTCTTGACCAGAGAGTAGTTCTTCGCTTCTTCCTCGGTGAGGTTGAAGGTTTGAAATATCTTGCGTGCCTGCCTTCCCGTTGTGTATAGCAAGGTCCGTACCTGTGCTTCTTGTGTTCGCTCGTTCAGTCCTGAGGCGAACCTGTAGTCGTCGAAGTCCAGCACCCAGGCGGGCCATTCCGACGTTTTGTCGAAGTTAAAACTCGGGGGCGGCTGGACAGGAAAAACCCCCGGCTGCGACGAAACTTGAAGGGCCTGGCCCGTGCCAGTGCCGCTTTCGTCGCCGACCATGCTTGAACTTAAATGGCAGCCATGGCGAAGAAGGGGCGTAGGACGACGACGACGAGGGAAAGCAGGGGTGTCATCCCACTTCTGACACCATGTCGCGTTTGCTGCCGGGATGAACGCAAGACTTCCAACTTGGGGCCCAGACCAAGAAGTGCCCCGTTTATTGCCACACCCACATATATTCACACATATCAGGTCATATGACGATAACCGTGCGCAGCACTCCTACGGCGAGTCATCTCGAAGCAGACAGTAGAGCGCGATAACTGATAGCCACGCGCTCTTAGTTTATACCGCAGGAGCGAAAACACTACAAATATGTTAAAGTCAGGCACCAGACATGCTGGTAACATTTGGTTGTGTACGCTAACATACTCTTAAAATGCGAAGCACCGATGTCATTGTTTAAACTATCCGGTTTGTAAAGGTGTACGTAAACCACTGGTTTAGAAGCTGAGATTCTTTTCCATACTGGTTAGCATGGTAGATAATGCTAATCAATGTGATTTAAATCGTGATTTAATTCACTCCGTATTTGTAATGTTTTAAAACTTTACGACAAACGTGCCTGAAATTCATTTTTTATTTACCATTTGTTTATCAATCGATGCTTTTTGTGTGCATTTGTTTTGTATTCCACTGAAAGAACCTTTAATCAAGAAAGATTTTCGTAAGGCTGAACATGAGCAAACAGGAGCGCTCCTTTGAGCAGCTTGGTTTCTACCTTCCATCTCATTCGTCGGCTATGTAACGTCCTATTGCAACAAAACCAAAACGCAAAAGAAACAAAAATTCGAAAAGTAATATCCGATGGGGGAAGTGTTGAGGGAGAGGAGGACGCGAGAGTGTGCGAGGATGTCCAAACACCGAGCTCCGATAGGAATGATTAGTGGGTAGACGCAAAGCCTTTGTTTCTATCACGGTGTTCCCCTCTTGGAACATGCCTGAACACTGAACGCTGGCGTCCGCCTTCAAACCCGTTCGAACAGTGCGTAGAGACAGAGAGATTAAGGACTCCACTGATCGTTCGAACCAGAGTTGGGCGCTCTCCTCCTCTCCCTCTGCTTCTAGGCGCATTCCAGTCAAGTCAGAACGTGAAAGAAAAACCTAATGTTTCTCACTCCCTAAAGATCAAGTCGTTCTTGTTTTAGCATGGCGGGAATTACGACAGTAAAATGTAGTTAATTAAACTGATCCTTCCGTTTACAGTAATTATTTATTCCACATTGTTATCAATGATGGAACCAATTGATGAATCAAAATTCCACGTTTAAAAATATCTAGAGGTAAAGAATTACGATTTTATAGCGACAGTAGTTTAAATTCAGTTATTGTATATATATATTAAATAAATGCGATTTAAATAAAGTAAATCAGATCTAAAACAAATGAATCAAAATTATTTAATTAAAAAAAAATTGCAGGAGTACACTTAAGACTGCTTACGTGTAGGAAGGCGGAAGCCAGTCGAGGACGACGTCTATAGGACGACTTCGAGGATGGCGTCTAGGGCGACGTTTAGGACGACCTTAAGGACGACGTCTAGGACGACGTCTAAGACAACCTCTAGGATGACGTCAGGAAAGACGTCTTTGACGACGTTAAGAACGACGTCTAGGACGACTTTTAGGACGACCTTTAGGACAACGTCAAGAACGATGCCTAGAGGGCGACGTTAAGGACGACGTCAAGAACGATGCCTCGAAAGGGACACTTAAGGAGGCTGTTGCGTATTTACGTGGGCGGCCACGCTTGCCTGCGGAAGTCGCCGTAGATGTAGACGCTGCTGCCGATGTCGAGGAGGTAGATGTAGACGCGGTCGCCTTACAGTCCATCGCACCAAGCACACAACGAGCAGAGATAAAGTCCGAAGAGCACCTTTTGCACACGGTACTCAGGCGGTGACATCGCGTTGATGACACTTGATAACATCACGCTGATGACTCTCGATGACGTACTTTTATGGCCAGCACAACGACTACGCCGCTTGTTTTTCACGTAGTGTGACAAGTGAGGTCGTCCTAGATATCTACGACGACTCCTAGCACAACCGCAAAGGACAACGTCAAGGACATCGTTGTCATTGAGCCTACGATTGAGCGGCGCGTGCCGCGCAATCGCGTTTTTTATGGTCATTTACTCCGACTTTTCGCTCAATACGACAAGTAAGGCTTTCGCTTTAAAAATTACACGAGTGCACTTAAGACTGCTTACGTGTAGGTAGGCGAAGGCCAGTCAAGGACGACGTCTAGGGCGATGACGAGGACGATGTCTAGGACAACTTATAGAAGGACCTCTAGGACGACCTTAAGGACGACGTCGAGAGCGACGAGTAAAGGACGACGTCTAGGACGACGTGGAGTACGACGCCTAGAGGACGACGTCTAAGACGACGTCAAGAACGGCGCCTAGGACGACTTCTCGGACCTCTTGGACAACGTCAAGAACGACGTCTAAAACGACTTCTAGGACGACCTTAAGGACGACGTCTAGGATGACGTCGAGAACGATGCATAGAGGACGACGTCTAGGATGACTTCGAGAAGGACGCCTAGAGGAGGACACTTAAGGAGGCTGTGGCATATTTGCGTGGTCGGGCACGTTTGGCTGCTGTAGCCACCGTAGATCTAGACGCTGCTGCCGATGTCGAGGCCGCAATTGTAGACGCGGTTGCCTCACAGTTCATCGCAAAATGCACACAACGAGCAGAGATGAAGTCCGAAGCGCACCTTTTGCACACGGTACTCAGGCGGTGACATCACGTTGATGACACTTGATAACATCACGCTGATAACGCTTGATGACGTATTTTTATGGCCAGCGCAACGCAGACTACGTCGCTTGTTTCTCACGTACTCTGACAAGTAAGGTCGTTCTAGACGTCTAGGACGACTCATAGGACGAACAGAAGGACGACGGTAAGGACAGCGTCGTCCTTGAGCATACGATTGAGCGGCGCGTGCTGAGAATCGTGTTTTTATGGGCATTTACTCCGATTTTTCGCTCAATTGGACAAGTTCGGCTTTCGCCTTAAAATACATATTTTCTATCCTATTAGTTAGTCATTCTGCTATACTGGTGAGCCCAGCAGAGGTCCCCGTCCAACGATCTTTTTATGAGGTTATTGTAAAAAGGCTCGTATACTACTTTTGATTGGCAGAGAATAAAAAGAACAAATACAAGACACGATTTCTAGCTACCTTTTAGTCATCATCATCTATAGGGATGTAGTATAACTTTCTTCTATAAGTTACACCTGTATCAAAATTGTTTCAAGCCAATACTCATAGGTAGAACGCAAATCGTTTATTTGGAAATTTGAATTTAGTCATTACTACAGCTATAGGGAAATCATGCTAATGCTGTCCGGGTGATGTTTTAATATTTCCACAGAAATATCTTTCATAAAAAGTTTAGAATACTGAGTCATAATTAGAGTCCTGTGCGGGTAACAGTTTGATCATCCGCATTTGATCTGTATCCGCAGACTTCTTATTCAGCGCCCGAGCTGCATCCGCGAAATTCCAAACCGCATCAAACCCGCGATATGCGCATTCGTGTTACATCATAAAATAAAGCATAAATAAAAGAGAGAGAGAGAGAGAAAAAAAAACAGTTTTGGTGGTACCTTTTAACCCGTTTCCTTATCTTTGTACAAAAACTTTGTTTGATTCAAAATGGTAAAGTCCATTTTATAGCATTCTGTTTTATGGCATTTAAGTGAGCGTGAGGAATTTGAGAACACAACTTCGGGGTGCGTTACTTCTCATAGGTTTACTACATTTGTCTACACACTTAACTTCGTCTTCGGCTGCATCTAAGTCCTCTATCTAGTGTATTAACTCAAAATGGCGGCTTCTGGTCTGGCACAAGAAATGGGGGGGCATACAGTCCTGGTTGCCATGGCCGCCGATCACAACCATTGGAATATAGTCAGCTTCCTGAATATGTCAAGGTCCTTCGTTTTCAAGGTCAGATTACAGTTTTCTGATTCTGACCGGGACGTTGCGTGCGTGGCAAAGCCAAAAAAAAGAACGTTCTCCGAGTCAATTGTCAGGCTTGTGGTGCATGATGGCTTTAAATAATAGTCGTACCTGATGAGGAAAGGGCAGTTTATATTAAACAAACACTGAAAAATTCATGTAATTTGCTTTAAGTTCTTGTTGAACAAGCTCAAGCACCCTGGGGAAACAGACGTGCTTTGTTATTTTTTTCTGAAGAGAAGAACTTTGACCAAGATCAAAAGGTCAAAAGGAGGAATTACAAGTGTCTGTGTGTGAGCCCCGTTGAGGTCCCAACCGTTATGTGGACAGTTTCGTCATCTCAGAGGTTCGAGGCGTTATGAGCAACGAGGTTCCGGTCGCGACGCCGCATTTCTTTTAACAGTGCCTTAGGCTGAACTCGAAAGCCAAGATCGAGACCCTGGACACTGGTGAAACCTTGGATAGAAGGAGTGACCCCGGGGAGGCGTACCTTTTTCAACAATACTTTGCACCATGCCACATGGTCTACGCCACCCAGAGATTGGCTGATGGACAACCTCCGCGACCACGTCTTTTCAAAGATGTAGCTTCCTGACTCTCCATATATAAAGCACCTTATCTGCTATGTCCGGAGCGCCGTCAAGAGCGAGACCAACACGCAGCTCCACAGCAGTCCATTGTGGACGCTATGGCCAACATCAACGAGAACCACTTGATCAGGACATGCAGCCGTTTACGAAGCTGCATCGACTCAGTCATTGCGGCTGAAGATGTTTTTATCGAATGAAGTTCGTCAACACGGATGGACGTACAGCAGCATTTCTACCAAATTTTGTGCTATTATAATTTTTATTTGAAACATATTTTGTTTTTTTCGAAACCACCATAATGTTCTCAAATACCTCGCGCACCCGCATATATGAACGATCATCCTTCCAGCATAGTTTAATACGCCAAAACAACACGAACAAAAAAGAAGGGAGAACTGGACAGGACGCGGCGTAACTTTCAACTGAAAGGTTTATTTGGATGGCATACTATTAAAAATATAAGATCGGGCACACTTGGCAGAACTGCCCAGTTTTCCCTTCGTTTTTGTCCGTGTTGTTTTGGCCTGTATACCATGATGCAAAAGCAACTGGCCATCCTCATCCTTCCAGAGACACTTCGCGTCACTGGAAAGAAATGCACTCATTCTGGACATAGAGTCCGCGACACTATGTCCAGAAGATGCGCTCCGAAGAAATATTTATTTTTATTTTGTAACATTAATTTTATGCAGACGCGTATATTGAAAAATAGAATTGAATAAAGGGCAGTTTATTAACACGTTTTCAATGTTATTTAGGTCAGATGATACAAAAGTGAGGCAAGAAAAGGGTCACTCAACGCAGAGAAGTACTCGTATATACGTGGTAAAAACCAAAAGTAAAAAAATCAATATATGCAATAATGACAGCACCTTCGATTGATTTCAGTTTAAAACATGAACCACCAAATGTGTGCTCCGAACCACGTGCTTAGCGACGTCTCGATTGTCAATCAAAAAATAAACCGTACACGCGTGCCACGTTTCATATGTCGAGGAGATTTCTTCTACTTTATTGTGAGTTATTTCTTGCCCGAAGGGAGACTTTCCGCTATGCCTCGGCAATGATATCAATATGCCAATAAGGGAAGTGTTCTACGGTGTTGCAGGTTTCTAGAAAACGAAACAAAGGATGTACTGTCAGCGAGGAATAAAACGCGAAATCCTGAACGCTTTGCCCTCGGTACATTCTGCGCATTCTGCACTACCGACCGGCTGATAAAACTGAGGAGTGGATGCTAGAGTTTCTGCTCTCCGGTGCGCACTCTCTCGCAGCAAACTTTTCAGTGCACAGTTTTATTCCACTACACATATTTGAGAAGGATTCGGGTCGCAAAAGACGACGATCTTACGAAGGACGACCTTTCGCCTTAGCTCATTTTTTATGACTCTTTAAGTCGTGACTCGATTTTAACAGGCGGTCCAATTAAAGCCCTTAAAACAACAGGTGGTTCAACGTTTCTATAGGAAATTGGGGGTGCCAAAACACGAGAGGCTAGTACATTGCAGCGGAAAGCCCAACGAGACTCCTGGGGACTTTTGAAGATAGCCAACGGAGCGCATACTGACCAAGAGAACTGCTCGTCGTGCACGGACCCCACGTCACATTTATGAGGTCAGTGCGATGTTAGCGAATAACGATCACGGACTAAGCCAGCTGACAACGCTAATGCTGAGATTTACAACGAACATCGCTGAATCGAAAGCTCTTGATGGGGAGTTCACACCCTTCGTAATCGACGAACACCTTGAGCAACAGTACAATATAGTCATGACTTGCGAAGAGAGTTCAATTCAGTCATTAGCCATGTTAGTCTGCCGTATCGAAATAATAAAGACTCAGAAAACTCATTCGGTCAAAGTAAGTGAGAAACATGCTGTTCCCAGGACAACCTCCGCGATCGCGAGAACAAGACTGCCGAAATTGGAAATGTTAAATTTGAAGGCGGCATCTCTCAATTGCAGGCTTTCTGGGACATGTTCCAAAACACGATTGACCAACAAGAAGGTTCAATACGCAAACGATGTCAGCGCCATGCAAAGAATGCACCACGCAGTAATGACTCACATTCGTGCGATAAAATATCTCGGAGTTCACGAAATATCCACGACATATCTTGAGCGAGATACTACCGAAGGTACGACGAACCGATATCGTCATTGAATGCCATCGACAACAATTCTTCAGCGAAATAAAGTAGCCACGAACATCAGAGGAGGACCTGGATTCGCTCTTGCAATATTTCAAGATTGAAGTTGAATGTCGGGATGGCTTGACCCCCGACAGGAGGAACCAATACATCAAACTTGACATGACGAAGTATTAGCATAGAGGAACGGCAACAAGTTCGGCAGCTGTTCTACGGAGCGGCACGGGAGAAACGGACTGTTTTTGTATTTTTTTCAATTCCCCAAAAACATTCATCGGGAGGCTGCAGTGTGGACACTACACTAGAAACGCAAAGATTGAGCTTTGCGAGGTCATGAGGTGTTTTAAGTTTGCAGTAGAGGAACACAGAGCACGAGACTGCTGAAGAAATATTGGCTGTAGTAATTGCGAGGAAAAGCACGCTATCTATGTGCGACCCTACTCGCCAACAAAATAAGGAGATGAATCCTAACACCGTAGCCAAGACACTCCGTACCAGAGAACCGAGAGAGGCAAAGAAAACGCCATCTTATACTTTAAATATTTCGAAGCTGAATCGCTGCTAAAGTGAGGTACATCTACATAAGAGGAGTGATGGACTGGGGAAGTTAACGAACTTTCATCCGAGAAGACCTGTCTCCAAAGTACCTACTGCGTGTTCTCGAAGATATAAACATCATCATCAACACCTCCGGATCCAAGGATCCCAGACAAGAAAAACGCTAGCTGATAGAAGTAAGACCGAAAAGCTATTATCACGAGGAAGAGTATGTTCTCGAAGGTGTAGATGTCCCAAAGATCTGCTGCCCAATGCTGGGTATTCCTTTGGAACATCCATTTATCGAATAACTTTAAAGTCATGAGAAATGTATAGCGTACCTCTGTCTTTACGATGGCCATACAGCTGATCGCAAGGGTTGTCATCATACTCGAGCCTGTAGTTTCAAATTCGCCATGGACCCCTAAACAAAATGTTTGGTTAGGATATCTGCAGAACTACACAAATCATCGTTAAAAAAGACACCTCGTAATTAAGGGCTACTCCCTTCACTAAAAACCGGAGTTACCCTTTCAAGAGACCTGTCCACCTTCTACAAAATAAAAACAAGTCTTCTGAAGCCCGCGTTTTGAGCCTGTTAAATAACAGCAGCACGCGCCGCAGGAGGCGACGATCTTGCAGAGAACGGCTTTCGCGCTCGCACATCTTTTATTGACTCTGAGCGTAACCGGATTCCAATGGGCGGGCCGATTAAAACAATTAAACCAAGAGGTTGTTCGAAGAAGGTAATATACATTCTACATTTCAGGGCTTGGGATGACTGCGGCAACGGTCTCAGCGACGCGACTCTGTAGAGACCATACAACCGCGGAGTCACACAGCGGTGACGCGTCAAACGTCCAGAACATGGTCCGCTCGGGGTAGTGTTCTGGACACTGAAGCTGGACGGAGAGTGGCTAGTGGTCTGAAATGTATCTAGAGCTACGCGGGATATTCAGCGCCTGGACTTGACTAACCGACGGGCTACGGTAGCTCGGTAGTATGTCCTGTCAAGGTGGCTAGAAGACGCCCCTCTTGACCAAGTGTACTCATAAACATCACCATGCACTTCGATCCATGCGTCTCGAAGGTCATAACTTTTGACTATCCTACGCAGTAGCCGAGCGGTGAAAGTGCTTTATTCTTGCCTGGGCCCGTGGACGTTACGTTAAGACACTAAGACACCATTAAATCTCTGAAAGGACAAATTGATTTAAATCAAGAAAAAAGCATGCATATTTTCAATGAAACTGTTGGTAAAATAGTAATCTGCCTGCGCATATACGTTGATGACGCGCAAGAACTTGCTCGCACAATAAAAACTAAAAGAGATAACACGCCCGTCGGGGTGATATTGACATTAGCAATTGCGCAGCAGACTGCGAATGAGGATTGCGACACCCACCCCGCAAGATCGGGTGATGCTACAAGAAAGAAAAAAAGAAACAAGCAAGGGAAAAGCTGCAACGTAACGAGCGCATCGAAAGTTCGCTTCCTGAAGAAAAATGATGTCGAACCCATCCTGGCCCGCAAAGTGTACAGCTTCTTGCTTGTGTGCCAGGGTTTTCAATTCCCTGTGCGTTAAACTAGAGAGGTGCACACCAATTAAAAATAAGATTCAAATAAAAAATATTTAGGAGCGTCCAAAGCATTTGCTCTCGGCTCTTCATGCAGTTCAAGCAGTTTATGTTTAGTGGAACGAGCTGAGATTACAGAAAATAATAGAACTAGGAAAAAAAAAAACGATCGCTGATCGCTGGGAAACAGCGAACGGGTTTCTTTTCTCCTTTGACTATAATTTCCTATTTGCTCAGCTGGTTCTACTAAACATGTAGAGCCGACTAGTCCAGCTCATATCCCTTGGAAGTTTGAGCAGGCATACGTGTATGGGTGACATCCTGGAAAGTACCTCAGAATCGGCCGCTCTTTTGACGATGTGTCTGAAAGCGAAGGATTACTGCGCTGGCCTCTGGGTGGTCATAGTGTATCAGGTCACATTCAGAATCGGCCGGTGTCGTGGGGCTTGTCGATCCTTCCGCCAGATGTGACCCTAGCGGTGGCCGTGGAGGACCTTAAGTTGGCTATGTGTCGTCCAAACTGGAGCTCGTCTCACTTGCGGCGCAGGGCGGGGCCTCCTTCATGAGTGACTAATCGCGGCTCGTCGGTCTCGACGAGCCGCGACTAGTAATTTGACGCCATACCAGACGCTGCCGCTGCAACCGCTGTTTAGCTCGTTGGGTGTGGCGGGTTAAAGCCCGCTGGCTCGTCAGCCGGGACTAGTTGTGTAAATTTGTTGTTCAGTGGGTTTTGGGCTACTGCTGAGTACGAACGCTTCTTGGTACAGTCAGCTGTCGAATGACTGTGACAACACCACAGACAACGGGTCTGGCAACCCTCCACAACAGAAACAGACTATTCCAAGACCTCAGTAGTCTACCATCACACAAACGCTGATGCAATTGGGCACGGGCTTCGCCATTTCCATTCTAACCAGATGTGTTTGACCAGAATCCTATACAGATGAAGCACTTCAGACGCACAGTATGCTTTATAAAAAAATACTTTTAGCCTTTCAACTCCAGGTGAATAAGGAAGACCAGCGAAGCTGTACTATGATGGGACGACCTCAAGGACGACGCCTAGAGGACGACGTCTAGGACAGCCTCAAGGACAACGTCTAGGACGACCTCAAGGACGACTTCTAGGACGACCTCGAGAACGACCTCAGGGGCGACGTCTGGGACGGCCTCAAGGACAACGTCTAGGACGATCTCAAGGACGACCTCTAGAACGACCTCGAGGACGACCTTAAGGACGACTTCTAGGACGACCTCGAGGACAACGTCTAAAACGACCTCAAGAACGACTTTTAGGACGACCTTTAGCACGACCTCAAGGATGACTTCTAGGACGACCTCGAGAACAACCTCTCAGACAACCTCAAGGACGACCTCAAGGAACACGTCCAGGACGACCTCAAGGACGACTTCTAGGACGACCTCGAGGACGACATTTAGGACGAGGTCTAGAGAAATTCAGCCTTTCCACTCTGGTGAAAACCAGATGAAATGGCTGGAAAGGTTGCCGGTATCTATGACGGACGCCGGCAAGCCGGTTGTCTGGTTGCCGCCATTGCTCATAGATGGCGGTCTGTCCAGAGTTTTGTGTCGACACTTGTTTGGTACCGGACACGATCCTCGGAAACCTAGCCCTTAACAGCTCCGCTGTAAAAAACACAAATTAAAAAAAAAATGTAAAGGAGTTCGGCATATCGACCCTTAGCAAAAACTAAGATGTTTAAAATATACCACATTCTAATTTGAGTGTATTTGAAGCACAGTTCATAATTATAAGTACACAAAAAAACGACCGAAAATATACACTTCTTTTTTTTTTTACTTGGTTCTGAAATATATTTCTGAGAATCTTTTTAAAATACCTTTATTTAAACTACATTTGAAGTTCCCTTCATGCGTTCTGAAATATGTAAATACTAAATTAGTAAGCACAAAAAACCTTTCACATAGATTTCTTAAAATATTTATTTATTTCATGCAAAATATACTCCAACCCCTAATAAAAATGCAACGATCAAACATATATGCAGTAATACTTTAAAAATACCTGGAAATCGTAAATACTGTTGTGTTATACTCTAAGTATCTTTTGACTGCAATACATTGGTATTAAAAACAAATACCTCCGACTTGCATAACAATACCAACAATTTATAGGTAGATGTTTGGTCTCCTATGCGGGAGACATCATCTGTGCAGCCAGGAACACCCGACTAGCTACCAGCAACCAAAGGCTCGCTTCTTCCTTCTCTTCACCTGTACCACGGGCATACGTCCATAGCATACGGCAAACTACCAAATACTTTGGTAGTTTGACTTAAACAACCATAGTATTGAAAAGCTCGCCTATCAGAAGTTCACTTCAAGCAGATGTGGCGTACACTGAAGTGCCTAAATACAACATTTGATTAGTTTGTCAATTGAGTTGTGCAGCATCGCAGTGATAAATCAGCCCAGTTTATGTTATTGTTTCCTTTTTTTTTCTCTCAAGAACACACCTGATGAGTTTCTTGCACTCCAATCAGAAACGGGCTTCGGCAACTACAACCACAGCACTTGCTGATGCTGGAAAGCTTCAGCAAGTGCTGTGAGCAGATATGTTTGGCGTGGTTGTGTTAGCACAATGTTAGTTCACTGAATGTCTATAATCACCATTGTATGTAATGTTAGTGAATTTAATATAGTGACGTTAATGACCATATTAAATAGTCAACTAGTAAAGAAAAACAAAATAACTATTTTAAAGTGAAGAAAGTGCCTTGACTCGCTTCGTCCTGAGTGGTGCTAAACAGAGAAGCAATAATATTTCTTCTAGGAGCCGTTTTTGTGGATATTGGTTTAGTGACTGCGCCGAATTATTATTAGTTACACCAATGCGTTTTAGTAAGAGATGTCGTCCACAAACTTCAAAGCATTGTTTCCCCTTTGACAGACTCCCGAGGAGAAGATCGAATACTTGGAACCTTAATAAGTGCAAAGGTGGTCACCGGCCAAATGATTACCTTCAATATGTAGGCTATATAAGGCTCTAGAGCAGTCAACGGGACTGTGATTCAGGTGTTCAGTGCGTCATGGTGCTTGTGTTTGTGCTCGTTTCTTATGTGTAGTTGTGGGATGTATTTAGTAGTGCCTTCAAATACCACAACAAAATAAAAAAAAATTGTGTTGCCGGCTTTTAATACACAATTGGCATCTTGAGGGGGACGGAATTATATTTTTGGTATATCTAAAATATTTTCTGATTAATATTTTGGATGTATTTTGAATACCTTACGCGCGTATTTCTAATGTGGACAAAATAGTACTGAATGAATACAAAACTGATATGAATATTCAATATATTTCAACTGTGTTTCAAGTACAGCCTCTTTAGCCATTTTAGCCGATCCGATTCCTACTCTTCCGGACTTTGGTATGAACGGGGATTGTATTGCCCGTGTAGCCGCAACAACTGCTGTGTGGTGCGCATTAAACACCCCAGATGGGTAGTCGTGCTCCAAGAGCAGAATTGCCCATCTACAACGCAGGCACCAGATTTCCATATCTTAAGGGAGACAGACCTTCAACTATATAAATATTAGTGAACAATTTAGCCTGAAATTCTGACTAAGCATTAATCTTAAGGGAGACAGACCTTCAACTATATAAATATTAGTGAACAATTTAGCCTGAAATTCTGACTAAGCATTACACTGGGCTAAGTTAATAACGATGATAACGTACAAGACAAATATCTAGAGTGGCCAAATAGTAATACCAATCATACAAAAGAACATGTAAAGTCAAATTAAAGCCAAACATACTACCTAGACTGGCGGAGAACAGCGGTTATGCCGCCCTGGCACTCGGCAGTAGAGCATAGGAGCTGGCATTGCCTTCAAGCAAAATATAAGGGTATTAATTCGTGCATACAGCGAGTAAACAAGCTGTTACCGTGCACTGTTACAGACGTCCGATTGGTTTGCAGTAGGGAAAGCCGTTTTGGACGGGTCTTGGTTTTCAAGGATCAAGTCTATATCTGCTGTGAAGTGTTCACTATATATGTGGTAGCCCTTATTTACCTCTGCAGCAGTCTTTTCTACGAGCCGAGGACGCCTAGCATAGCGTAGTCAAGTCTTTGAACCACAAACCATATTGTTTGGTTTTTCCCCGACATTATGCATACGGAAAACAACAACAAACGGGTGAAAAAATCGCAAAACTGTTCTCATAGATTTTAGCGTTGCTTAGTTTGTCATTCCACCGACAAGAATATTACTGACTAAACAAATAGTATGATGTGTCCCAAATTCATTAAACATAGCCTGTTGCCCAATCCTTGGCGAGGTAGCCTTACGAGATGCTTTGAGCGCAACATATATCTCAACACTTTTGTCTTTGTTTGAACGTGACAACGCAAATTAAATTATAATCTAAAAAATATTGCTTAGTTCATCGACAACATTTTCATGGCGTGTATTTCGCAAATAATTGGCAGTCAATTTTTACTATACTCTCTTTCACCTTGTGTTGTACCGCAGGAAAGGCTACAAGCGCGAGCTCCTTGCTCTAGGGCACACCTCGGCGGCACAAGCTCTCGTGCACCAAGGGCAGCTGCCAACGCTATGACCTCGCGCTTCTAGCCTTCGCTGCGGTACAACATAAGGTGAAACGGAGTATAGTCGACCACAAGGGTTTTAACACTTTTACTTCTGTTTCATCTTGTTTAACTGTAGAAAAAGAGGAGGCTCTCAGTGGTCTGTAATACGTAATGTATAGCAGTAATTAAAGCTTTTGAGTAGGTTTTTAGGCAACAATGTCTTCACTGACATCCTTTTCTTCCGGAAAAACTTCAGGCCCGGTTTTTTATTTGTCCAACTTCAGTAGGACATCACCTGGGCACGTGAAAGAAGAAGAGATGACATTCATTGGAATATCAACAATGAGTTCCTGCAGCTTTTTGCCAAAGCGGCAAAAAAATCGGCTAACAGAAGAATACACCGAAGTAAAATACGATGATATCGTAAGCTGGTTTTGCCCCACCATGTCAAACGTTGAATTTTGGAATCGAAAACATGTGCCACTCCACAAAGCACAGCTTCTTGGAGATATGCCTCTTGTGGCTTGGCTGGAGCTGAGCTGGTTGGTTTGGCATGTTTCTGAAGGTTTCCAGCTGAGCGTAGAGGGAAGGACGGAGGGGAGAAAAAGTGCGGCTCTGCAATGGGAGCTTGTGAGGCTGCGCCTGTAGACAACAATCGCTGCGCTGCAGTCGACAAAGCAGCAGAAAGTCGCTGGAGTCCACACGTGCCACCGCACGTGCGCGTGCACGCGGTTTACGCGCACAACCACCACCATATTCACCATGCTGCCGATGCGCCGGCGTAGACACCTATCGCGATCTACACCACACGCCTCGCGTGAGCCGGGAGATCGGTGGCCGAGTGGGGTAGCACGCACCAGCTCGGAGAACGTGGAGCGAAAGCTCAAGCTGCAGAACCCAGGATCCTGGGCTCAATCCCCACCCCTGCCCGTTTCGATCTGGATGAGCATCCTACCGGCGTGCGGTCGATTATCACTACTGCGTGGTGCATGTTTAAGACCCCAGGCTAGCGGTTGTACTGCACTGGCTAAATTGTTCATCTACAGCTGGGAGAGTCGTCGCCCGTTGAGGCAGACCAAGTTCTAGGCTGTATAAACATACACACAACCCCCACCCCCCTCCCGTTAGCCGCTCTGGTCCCAACATTACCCCGTATTCTAGTACACTGTACCAGAAGTGTCTCTCTTTTTTTTCTCCTTCTTCGTTTTTCCCTCCAAGTTCAACTGGAAACTTTCAGAAGCTCTTGTGACCTACGCGAATGTTTGAATTTTTTAGATGTTGTCAGGGTGTAAGATAGACAGGTGGGGAAACGAGAGCCAAATGAGCGACCGGATTGTGTCCCCCTCGGTTTTCTCTTTTTCTGTGGCGCCATCTATGTGGAGCACCGCGAACTCTCAATCCGGGTGGGCGATCGGTGGCGACCGGCTAAACTGACGGAGATGGTTTCTCGTGGATTTTCAGTGGAGGACTGTCGTGCGTTCAGTTTATTTTGCGCACTCGTCCAAAGAGTTCCATGCAAATCCGATTGCGATTTTTTTTCTTCTCGCCGCAGTGCCATCTGTCGCAAATCAGGGGTACCCGCAAGCAGACGAGTACACAATCCGGTCACGGCGCTGCGGTAGGCTTCTATGGGCCGTTTCCCCACCTGTCTATCTTACACCTTGGATGTTGTCCTTCGGCACCGATTTTAACTTGTTTGAATCTGTAACTCACGTCCCTCACTTCTCGTATTTCTAGAAATTCATTCACATATATTAAACAATCACCTGCTACTAATGCCCCTTTCATAGCCTTAAGCCTATCTGAACAATATTCGTTTTTGGCGATCCAATTCAATCCAATATAAGGGAAGTTTCTTGCCGAAACGGCCGTGTCTACTCTTGCTCTTCAAATTTCTTTAGCCTAGTATATTAGCCAAAGGTGCACATGAACAAACCAAGTAGTTGTTATATATAATTAAACAGCATGAGTTTAGTCAAGCTAGATGTGAAATTTGTTCAGTGCAATACGACTTTAATGTTTTGCATGTATCACGTAGTAGTGATGCACGACCTTGCATCATAAGCATCTAACTGCTTAAGATGCAAGGGTATCAGACCATCGGTAATACATTTGGTAACCAGTAGGAGGATACATTTTTTTAACAAATTCATTACACAAAACAATTCAAAGAACTTTATAGGAAGAGAAAAGAACACTATGATAAGCCATTCACAACGTGATGCCGAGTCAATTGGAGGTCATTCCGAACGGAAAAATGTGAGTGTGCAAACCTCCGAGTGGACGTGATCAAAGTAAGGAACTTCATGGGCAGATATTTGTTTAATACATCTCATTGCTCTCATGTTGTCTCGCAATCTTCCAAGGACGCGCCCAGCGTTCCGTAAAGCAGCCTCGACGTCAGACCAAGTGATCGCACTCGCAGAAACCTGGGCCATTTTGGGGCTCGGCGTGGAGGCCTCGCCTAGAAAAATGAAAAGTGGTCTGGTCATCAGTACTTCGTATTGGTGAGCTCCAGGACGAAAGACAAACATCGATCAATTTATCAACTTGGCTTTTAATTTTGATATAATTGGACTTTATATCAGGTACATGATTTCGGCCTCTCTTTATCTTTGTATTTAGTAGTGAACCTTGTTGCTCGAAAAATGTAGAGCAAAATAACTATTTACCAAAGCAGACAAAAGTGATGATGAATCGACAAACCAAGTGCGTTCCGCCAATTGTTGTCCAAGAGCGTTCCAGAACGCATATGCAATATCTGCCTTCAGGCAGCGTTAATATGATCAGTGCCTACCTTTGTATCACAAGAGTGGGATTTTCTTATATATAAAATATATTCAAATTATTGTCGGGGAGACGAGGGTATCCACCACGGCGAACGCCATAGCACGAGTGTGCTGGCGTTTCCCGTAGCACACTCATGCTATTCTTTCTTGTCATGTTTGATAGCGCTATGCTCAGCTGTTCGACTGACAGCCGGATGCTGATAGCAACCAATCTCGGAACCGGTCTACGCTCGTTGGCATGGCGCGCGCGCGCGTATTCTGAGGCCGCATGTTTCTGCGGCTTTGGTGGCTCTTTCTATTATTGCAAGTTTAATGTATTTTTATGTGAGGCGATACCATAAAACTTTAAGGCTCACCAATGCTCGCCTTTAACCAGAAGCGTTGTCCCACTGATAACCCTCGACCAGAAACGCCGTACTGACTGGGCTTCGAAGTATACAATGAACGAAGATTGAAGAAAATCACGCGCCACGGGCCCGTGCTCATATTGCTTGAGCTCTAGCCACCTTCAAGAGACAGGGAACCCACGTACTGGTTGATACCTGCTCGGCTATTCCGCACCAATGCACTCCTCATATTTTACTGATTCGAGGACGGGTTAAGTTCACTACATGAGGGCGAAGCCCATTTTTATGGAAGCATGCGTTTAATAAAATTATTTAACTCGAGATGCCGACCTGTCTCCAAAGAACTAATTCTTTAGCAATAATACCAGCCCTTGTCTTCTTAACAATAGTAATTCCCTCCAATGCTGAGTCACGTAAATAAGTAGGAAAACACGTTTTCTTAATGCTATTTTTTGTATTTTGAGTTCATATTGGTTATTTTAACTTAAAGGCGAAGCTTAAGCGTCACCCGGTTTTTTTTTTGTATTTTCTGAATCCAATTCGAACGCGAGTCACCCTGAGATCTGTGCTTTGAATGCCGCATGGCAATAAGTTCAAGGAGAAATTTGGCACGCGGCATTCGAACGGTAAATATTGCGGTCACTCAGTTTGTAGACTGTATTTTTGTATGATGCATAAGCAGTTGACCCCGATTTAAGGAAGTAAAAAAACCTGGGGGACGCTTAAGCTTCGCCTTTAAGAGTGGAACTCTGTAGCGTTATGGGGCCCCGTTGCAAAGCCTTTTCATATGAATCCGCACTCGTTCTCAAGGCGTGCAAGAGTCTGTACGTGGTCCAGTTGGTAGCGTCACGTTTCACGTGACGTCATACGTGAGTGTTGTGGGTTGTTTGAAATTGCCGCGCAAGGTCATGTGGCACGACGTCATACGCGTGACGTTGCGAGTGACGTCACACGTGACGTCAGACGTGGCTGTGACGTCATGACCCTATCGACCTTCTAAATGTATCGGCAAATTTTTCCGCCAAATTCAGCGCAAAAGTTACCTGCCAAATTTAGCGGAAAAAATGTAGCCCTCGTGACGTCACACGTGACGTCACCAGGTGCATGCCAGAATATTTTGGTTCCACCGACGCCGACGCCGACGATGGATTTTCTGCGGCAGGAGTTCCTGAACGCTATTGCGTTAATATATAGGGAGTTTCCGATAAACGAGAACACTGTTTCTCGGCTCGGGGAAATAAACTATGCATCGTAGAAAGCTCAAACTCCGTGAGGACGTGACGTTGACAGTTGGGATAGAACGCGAAAGTTTGAGAACATGAAGTTACCTTGATCAAAAGAAAATTGAGAAAAAACATATTTATAGGAGCCGACGAGAAATGACACTGGTGGGAGCATGTAACATCTATTTCAGTTACAAAAAAAAAAATTAAGTAACAGTGAGAATATTGTTTTCTTTCCAGCTAACAAGATTTTTGCGCAGAAATAGATAATACTGGCGCCCACAATGTCATTTCTTGTTCGGATGATATTAGGCTTAGCTGGAAGTTAGTTATAAAGAAATGTCATTTTTCTCACTTACTTTTTAAATCCAGGCGACGTTATGTTCTCCAACTTCCGCGTTCTATCCGAACCGATAGTGTCATATTCTCCCGAAGTGTGAGGTTTCTGCAATGCTTAGTTTATTTATCCAGGTCGAAAAACGCAGTTCTTGTTTCTCGGAAACCCCTGTATTTTCCCCGGTAAAATACTGAATAGAAATCTTCTCTTTAAAACTACACGAAGGAGTTGAATAAAGCCATATATATTGTTTGAAAGTTTTACTGCATTTAACATTATCTAACTTTGTTCGTGGTGCAGACGAGATATGGCCTCTTGATAGAAGCTGGACTTGAAAACGGTTATTTCACTCAGTTTACCGGAAGTTACTGTTTGGTCGAAGCAAGTTTTTCAATCAGGCTTTTTGTGTTAACTTGTAGAACTATGTGTCGCATTCATCCCATCTGCGCTCTCAGGTTATCAATCATGTTTTGTTCTTTCCGACATCAAACATCGCGTGACCAAGAGTATACATGGAGAATATTCACCAGAGATGATCGGTTCGTAGCGTAAACTGGGAGCCTGTAGAACATATATTTGAGTAACAGTTCGAGCGCCTAAACATTCGAATGTGTCTCACCCACCTGAGCATTCTGCAGCGATGCTCCTCGAACCTTGCGGCAGCAGCGTCAGGATTCACTAACGTGGCCGGACTCCAAAGCCTCTCGGCTACAGCACTTGCCCGCGGCCTGAGGGGTATCAAATACTTTCGAATGAAATCAAAATGAATACACGGTGACTTACATCAATAAAACTACTCATGATATATACCGAAAGTTCCAAGCTACATGTCGATCACTAAAATTTCAAAATCGCCGTTTAGGTCCTTAAGGAGTTGAGGTTACGTTACGATCTAACGAGTTGCCAACACTGCCAGCTAGCACATTTACCAGACCAGAAATGCCATGTTTTTCGGTCAAAAGAAATGTAGTATACAAGTATTTTTTTTTATTTGAGCCCTGGGAAATACTGTGCACAGCAAAGTAAGCACCAAGGCTACGTTCTCACCAGGTGCGGCTAATCAGGTTGGTGGCGTCCACCCATTCGCCCCAGATGCAGGCTTCACCGCCCAGAACCAGAGCCTTCTGCTCCGGAGATCCTGCAAAGACCCGTCCGTGCTGGATCAGAGCGCCGCTTTCCCCGAAACGCGTCCTATATATTGAGTGGGAGAAGCTCAGCATAATGGTAACCAACTATTCCCCTCTGAAAATGTATATAACTATTTTTGTATATTTCGGTTTTGTTTTTACGATTTTTATCCGTCTCCCTCGCCTATGTCTGTGGGCACAGTAGATTAGTGCGTTTTTGTAATCACCACTGCGTGACGAACTTTAAAGACCCGAGGTTAGCACTAATATGACACTGGCCACATTGCTCCTCCACAACATTGCCCAGTCTCACATATCCCACGTGACAAAACAACCTTTCACCAAGTATTCATTTATAGAGTTCCATCGTGTATATTTACGATAAAATACAATTGGCAACACAATTAATGATTTAAACACTTTTTATAACTTAATGCCTACGTAGGCTATAAAGGCTCGCTCGTGGGACGAGGCAGTTGCGGTGCATGTGAAATCGTTGGCCTGAATAGAACACATTTGGAATGCTCAACTAAATCTGACATTCTACAAAAAAGCATAGCTTCAGTAATATTGTATGTTTTTGCTAGGATTCGCAGCGACTAAAGCACGGAAGCAAGTGATACCTATACCTGCGCGCACTAACGTTTTAGAGGAATTAAATTGGTTTGTATTAACACCGAAAGGATTCTTCTAAAGTAACGCAGTTTAGTAAATTACAATTTGAAATGACTTTCCCCCTTGTATGTTATTTTTTACTTGTCTTTCTTTTGCGGATTGATATTTCCGTCGACATTTTGAGCATTTCGTTTCTTTGATTCGAATCACTGCACGAAATTTAAATGGGCGGAGAAAAGAAGGAACTGACAAGATTAAAAATGGTTGCGAAAACAAAACCCCGCGATAGACGCGAAGAATATTTCTCTCATTGGCGCATTAAGCTAGTTATTCCACTTTAATAAGAGGCAAATATTTCCTAAGTTGTCGTTCTAAATCCTACTCTGGGGGCATATCTAGCCTCGTAAATATTAGAAACACAGAACTTCTGTAAAGACTGACGAATCCGTTTCTAGGCGTCTCCTCTTCTTTAAATAGCCTAGTACAGGTGAGTTTCTTTTGACGCACTTGAGACGCACCCGCTGGCAAATGGCCAGGCTGCACCTGCCCCGTGCAGTCTAGGCGCCTACCAGACTCGGTAGCATTGAGTCGGCGTGGCTACGGAGCCAGTTGTAAATTAAGAAACGCAGGGCGGAGCTTATCGCGTCTCTTGGTGATTCTTACTTCGGCCTTCTTATCGGTCGTGGCGCCTGGAACCACTCGAACGCGACTTAGACTGGTGTGCCTTATCCCATCCATACACCGGAAGTGGTTCCGAAGTGGCAACGAATCGAGTCACACAAGCCGGAGTGTCACGCTAAAGGACGTCGCAATCCTGGTGGGTTTTCGCGGAAGTCCCGGAAAAAAGCGCGAGCAAAGGCCAGTGCCGCTGTCGTCATGGCCATAGAGTTATTAACAATAAACGCTAGAGGTTGAGGTGGCGCTAGTGTGCTGTTGAATTTCGAAGCAGACAGCAACCAGTCCAAATTTTACTTCCGGTAATGTATTCCTATGGGAAAACGCAAATGCGTTTTCTCTTCATGCTCGATTATAAAAGAAAATATTGCTTAATGGTCTGACAAAAAAAAAAAAAGTTTGGAACGTTTTACAATCGGATGTACAAATATATGTGTCAGAGTGTTTTTCTTTAGAATTCATGGCGTCCAACACTGCGTACATATTTACGCATATAGCCAATGCCATGAAGCACACAGAGTGAATCAACTTGTCAAAAACCAAAAGATGCTAATATATGCAAAATCAAACAATCAAAACAGATGAAAAGAACGAAGCATGGAGTTATGGAGCGAAGGACACGTACTGGGTTAGTAACAAACTGTGCATGAATAACCAAAATTAAGCAGTAACCAAATGTCTTTTCTGTTTTTGGCTTTTTCATTGATTTTTTCTTGCTCGAATTGATAGCTTGTATTAACATATTATGCTGTACAACATGGACACGGGCCTTAATGTTTGCTAACTCAAACATCGCGGAGTAATAAAAAAAAACATTAACTAAATAAATTACGCTTTTATAATGCGACTAAAACTATATAGTACCCGTTACGAGTAAAGGAACTACGCTGATTTCTATCATTCCCTGGCGAAGAGAAAAATATCACGTACGTTATCCCCTAGGAATACACAAGAAGGCCGGAAAAGTAGACTGCTTGCTGTCTGCTTCAATTTGCAACCGGAAGTCCCGTAGACACTATAGCGCCAGCTGAGCCTCTTGTTGGAATAAATCTATGGCTTCCCAACTCCAGGCTCTCGAATCTTCCATGAACTGGCAGCACAAGAGGCGACTGCTGTGACGCCGCCAGTACCGGGGCCGGCGACATTTCTATGACGTCATCGGGCGACAATCGAGGGATTCTGGGACGCGCTAAACACAACAGTCCGCGACGCATTTGAGGCACCAAGGGATATTGCCACCTGCGAATGGCTGAGTCAGCAGCGTGCTCGACACCCACGCCGCTGTCTGGGGTTTGATACCCGCCAGCGCTTGTCCTTTTGATCTTTCTTTCGTTCGCATGACTGAAATGCTCACTCGAGAATTTTGTTGCTCGTTCGAGCCGGGAAATTTCTAGATACCCACTGGCTTACAAGAGGAGCTTCGCGTGGCTGCTCGAGTCAGTCGTCTTTCCGTCGCCGTCAAAGTATGTCTTCGTTTATGTTTCTCGGCTCAAGTTCGCCCACTGATCTCTGTTAGAGGGGGCTGGATGGCCCATAGCCGCTCTCCGAGTAGGGCGCAGGTCAAGCTACCGGAAGCTTGATGCTTGTCCAGGAAGTCAGGCGTCTGCTGAGCTTCCTAGTGCATTCAGTCAATGTTTTAGTGCGTGCTTTCTGGTGTCTTTGAGTGGGTTTGAATAATCATGCTCCGAATTAAATTCCGAAAATGAGGAATTTGAACTTTGTTCATATGCACATTTGATCAACTAGAATCTCAAAATGTTTACATTGAATGACTTCCCATGATACTTCTCGGGTCTGCGTGCGCTCTTACTACGAAACAAGCAGGCTCTCTTGAGGTGACAAACGGAAATTCACAGCCTTCGACGTATTTCGAACCAGCACTCGGAGGGGTTACAAAGCCTGCCAAGCGCTCACTTCCGGGACAAGCCGCTTACTTCCGGTGGCTTCATACCTGTATGCTGAATGCGCCTTCCAGCCCCCTATAATAGAGATCAGTGAGTTCGCCCCGTTCAACGTTCCTTTTAAGTTTTATTAATCGCGTTGATGTTTTTATCCGTGCCAATATAATTGGCAGCTAGAAAATACTAAGAGGCTTTTGACTCGTCACCCACTGCGTTTCTTCACTGTCGGTGACTTGAAGGGCACCAAATGGAAACCAATCAAAATGATTCCTATTGTCCCACACAGCTTGGGAGCGGCGTATTTTCGGAGAATAAATATTTTTATAAGCCAGATTTCAAACTCCCATCCGAAGCGCTGCCCTAATGGCGAAATGCTGCATTCCTTGAATTTCTGTATGCTCCGAATCGGAAGCCTCGTTTAAATTTTTCTCTTTCCTTCTAATCCGCCACGACAATTACGGGAGCTCGTATCCACCAACCGGCCAATTGCGCACTCATTTCGCTGTGCACTCCCGGCTCTATTTCTTCGCGCCCAAAACACGCGTCGCTTTTCATTTCTCTTATTTTAGGCGGTGTTCCGTTTAACAAGTGTCAAACGGTTTCTTTTCTTTTCTTTTCTTTTTGTTTTCTAAAGAAGAAAATGACGTGTTGCAGCCTTTGGTTACCGACGCGACGGATAGCCCAAACTTGCTGATTGCTCGTCAATTGCTCCCTTGTAGTTCAAATAGTTATCCAGCACCAAAACAAAAAAAAAAAAAAAAACGAAACAAACTCTAATTAAGCCGTCATTGACATTAACTAAAATCGTCCAAATTCCTCTCAGCGCCTTTCAGCACGGCCGCCGGGCGACGCAGAATTGAGGATAAAAAAAATAAAAGCCGTTTACAGCTTCCTGTAACGCCGAATTAGAGCGCAGCTCTTGAGGAGGAGGAGGGAAGGGTACTGAGGGGAAGGTATACCCCTCCTCCCTCCTCCTGGCATCCTCATCCTGTCTGCTACTCCTCCCTCCGAGCGGCGTCGCCGTCGCCTCACGAGGGTCACGTGACCTCACGGGGGCATGTGACGTCACCGGGGTCACGTGACCTCGCGGGGTCACGTGACCCCTAGAGGTCACGTGATGATGACGTAATCAGTGACGTCACTGATGACGACGTAATCAGTGACGTCACTGATGATGACGTCATCAGTTACGTCACTGATGACGTAATCGTCATCACTGACGATGACGATGCGAATGCCGATGACGTCCTCAGTGACGTCGCTGATGACGTCATCAGTGACGATGACGATGCGGATGACGATGACGTCATCAGTGACGTCACTGATGACGTAATCAGTGATGATGACGATGCGGATGCCGATGACGTCATCAGTGACGTCACTGGATGGGTGGATGGATGGTAATGGCTATACCCTTTGTATCGGGCGGCAGCTTGCGCCACCTAGCCTAACATTTCGTCATCCCTTCTTTTTTGAAAAAAAAATTGAATGAATTTTGTTCTCTCTCTCTTTTTTCAAGTGAATTTATTGCTGATTTTTATCTGTATTTTTCCCCCTTTATCCTTCCCTAGATCTCTTCCACCAATCTTCCAATCTCCTCTTAGTTACCGCAATTCTTTCCCTATCCATTCGTCCATCTATGTCCGGAAAACCCAGTGCCCCCTCCAAATCCGTAGACATCCCCCCCAAGAGGGTGGGACGAAGCCCCGTGCACCTTAAAATTACATGTTCTATAGTTTCCCTTTCGCGGTTGCATACGTCGCACAGAGTGTCTACTTTCTGAAATTTAGCCCTGTACGTTTTCGTTCTTAGCACCCCCGTTCTAGCTTCAAACAGCAAAGAGCTCCCCACTGAATTATCATACAGTTCTTTCTTTATTTCTTGTTTTTGTGCCCTATATATTGCTAAAGCTGATTTCCCCTGCATTCTCTCTTTCCACAATTTCCTCTATGTTTCCTTTACGCCCTTTTCTACTGATATGCTCTGATCGGCTCCATCTCGTCGAATGTATTTAAATCTCAGCTTGTGGGTTCGGTTTGTCCACTTAGTGTTTAAACTTTTCATATATAGATACTTGTACACTTTCGCTGCCCACCGTGTATCCTCGATTTCAGCTAGTCTTTGTTCAAATTTTACTTTACTGATCGCTTCTCTACTCTCGAAAGATGCCCAACCCATATCCCTCTGTACTCCCTCATTTGGTGTATTCCCATGTGCCCCAATGCCAACCTACCCACACTCCTTTGCTGTATCTCTACACCTGCCTGGATTTCTGACCTCATACACAATACTGCATTCTCAAATGACAGCCCTGGCACCATGACTCCCTTCCATACACCCCTAACGACTTCATATCTATTATAGTTCCATAGTGCCCTATGTTTCATGATAGCCGAATCTCGTTTCCCCTTCTTTATTACAATATCTTCTTGGTCTTTTAGATACCGTCTTCCTTCACTTAACCATACTTCCAGATATTTGTACTTTTCTACGTGTTCTACCAATGTGTCCTGTATCTCCAGGGGTTCCCCCTTCTCGTCGTTGAACACTATTATACCAGACTTGTCCCTACTAAATTTTAGTCCTAAATTGTCCCCTTCCCTGCCGCAAATCCTAATCAGTTCCTGCATTGTCTCACGACTCTCTGATACGATCACAATGTCGTCTGCATACATTAACCCTGGCAATACTTGATTTACTTTATGTCCTTCCTCCATGTAAGTCAGGTCAAAACCTAGGTTGCACTGTTCTAACCTTTTTTCCATCTCACTGAGGTATATCATAAAGAGCAGGGGAGACAATGGGCAACCCTGTCTAAGACCTCTTTTTATTGCTGCTGGTCTCGTAGTTTCGGCTTCCCATGTTATAGCCACCCTATTCTCCGAATAAACCCGTTCTAGAAACTTAACCATGGTTCCCTCTAGTCCATATCCCTTCAGTAGGTTCCAGAGTTTTTCCTGATTCACATTGTCATATGCCCCTTTGATGTCTACAAATGCTACCCATAATGCCCTTTGACTTGTCATTGCTATCTCGATGCACTGAGTGATTACAAATAAATTATCATCTAGTCGTCTATCTTTCGTGAAACCGTTTTGAAGCTCCCCTAGAATCTGCTTTCTCTCTGCCCATTCTTCCATTCTTCTTTTTACAATTTGCATAGCTAGTCTGTATACTACTGAAGTTACTGTGATTGGTCGGTATGATTTGATACTGTCTTTGTCTCCCTTGCCCTTATATAATAATTTCATCCTGCTCACTTTCCAGTCACTGGGTACTTCCCCTCCCATAAGTATCTGGTCAATCACTTGCCTTAGTTTCAATTTGATTGTTTTGCCTAGAACTTTTATCAATCTCATTGGTATGCCGTCTGGACCTGTTGCAGTTCCAGCCGGAACCCTTCCTTCTGCTTTTTCCCACTCCCCAGTGGTCATTTCCTCTTCTTCACTATGATCCTCCTCTTGTGTTGTGTAGACGCTACCATTCCCTACGGCCTGACCTGATTCTAACTCCGAAAATGCTGCTTCGATTGTATGCCTAATGTATTCTCTTGCCTCTTCTCCCTCTATCTTTGTCCCTTCCTTCCGTCACTGATAACGCCATCATTGACGATGACGATGCGGATGGCGATGACGTCATCAGTGACGTCACTGATGACGTCATCAGTGATGATGACGGTGCGGATGGCGATGACGTCATCAGTGACGCCACTATTGACGTCATCGGTGACGTCACGCGTCCCATAATGCACCGCGCGGTTACAACGACGGCGACACCGACGCCGCTCAAGCCGGAAACGGGCGCCTAAGAGCTGCGCTCTAAAATGAATACGCGAGACGGCCGCTGCGTCGTGACTCACGAACTTACTTGATTTACGGGCTCTGAGCTTTTGTTTTTCAAAGTCAGTGGTGAGTGCGCTTGCAATGGTCGTAAAAAATATTTGATGAATTTTATTAATTTTCGTTATTCTTCAATATTAGTACGCGCTTGTCACTTTGCGTTGGCATGCTGCCTCAGCTCATCGATGACATGTTATTCTTTGTTTGTCTACATTGAACAGTGTACATGCTGTACCCTGCTCACTCTTGCCTTGGACTCCGTTTAGGTGTCTGGCAATATTTCCAAATAAATAATAAAATTGATTCAAACATGGAACTTGCGAGAACTCTTAATCTGAGCAAAATGGCTTCCCATTCTACGTCATCAAAAAAAAAAAAGAGCCAAGGACGAGCCCGAATTTCCGGAGGAGGGTGCGGATCTTTAACACATTTTTTCGTACGCCAAAATAATTGTTTCTTCTCGATTGATATTTTTGGGGGTTATGTCACGCGCATCTCAGGCATTTGAAACAAAACTAAGACTTCGATTTGGGGGTTTTCAGTGGCCATTTAATGTGGAACTGACTGACACTGATTATCGAAGAATTCTGTGTCGGCTACGAACCAATTTTTTTATGAAAACGGCACCCTGCAGCAAATGCGTGAAACGTCCTTTGAGTCTGGAATCAGGTTTTTTTAAACGTTGTATCCTAGACCAGATAAACTGTGCAAATATACCTCACTGCCCCCCAAAAAAGGATTGCAATTAGTCGCCATATAAAAGACAAAACGAGCATGCGCGTAGCTCTTCTAGAAAAATATCCGTTTCAACTAATGTGCTCCAAATGAAAGTCATATTTTTTATGGGGTACGTGCTTTTTATATTCGTTTATATGCTGGAAAACAAAATTAATACTAATATCTCGTATTAAATAATTATTAATAAAGCGTCTCTTTCTGGTCCATCTACTTGAATACTTAAAATTAATCACGTGACACGCGCTCGGTTTTGTTCTGACGGATCAAAAGAGGCGTGCAGCATTATCTTAGTTCAGCTTCGTTCAACCACAGTCAGCGGCGTTTATTGCAGTTGAGATACTACTGTCACCCACGTATCGGTGAATTTGAGAACTAAACCGGGGACAATAGGCTGAATTCTTTGTGTTTTTGACGCAGCGCTCGAAGGGGGCTCGTGTTCGATCAGTGACGCAGCAATGGTGCACGTGTCCCAGCCGAGGGTTGATGCAGCCCTCGGGTCTAAGCCGCACCCGGTCCTCGATCGAGGACATAAACAGACCATCCACAGGCCCTGTGTTGATAAACACCGCGCTCCATGGAAACACAAGGGACAAAGCGCCGCCCATAGTTTGATCTTCTCGCCAATCGCTTCCATCGATATAACGGCAGTTAAGGCGGCCCGCTTAATTAGAGTGTCCGGGTGCTACCATAAGTGTTTCGGCCAAAGCCGCCAACAGGCACGCATAGCACTTTCATCGCTTTGCTGCGAGTACCGTCAAAGTCCTGCGGGTCGCAGGCGTAGTACTTCTTCCAGTCGCTTCCTTTGGAAATGTCGCTAAGGTACCAGCAGGAGGAAAGCAGATGCGCGGTGTCCTGCGCCGGTCACCCTGGACAGCTCGGTCCGCTGTAGCGGCTGCTTCCAGACGTGGATCACCGTGTCTCCCGCAACCTGTTGGCCAGGAAAATGGGCGTCCTTTAGTTCGCGCGGAGAAATTCACTCTTAAGTTTATTCCAGCAAAATTCCTATCGACGATGCCTTAAACCAGTGGTTCTCAAATGGGGGCCGCGGACCCTTTGGTGCCCGCAAAAGCATTCAGGGGTCCGCGAAGCCCTGCGTCATCAGTAAAGTCCGGCAATAAAACTTGTCTATTTTCAGATTGCGAGGAAACGTTCCAATATTCGGGTGAGCTTTCTCATGCCTATGTCAATAGACATGCTTACTTCACACAAGCCTTAGTTATATCCATTTATAACATCATTATCATAATTAACCTTTATATCTCCCTTCCCCTCACTATAAACGGGCTCCTCCGTCATCTTTTTCGATCCATAAGGGGTCCACGAAACATGAATGGTTGAGAATCACTGCCTTAGCCATCGAGGAGGGGGATGTTTCCATTAGATGCGATCTGCAGAAACCTCTTGTATATAACCCTGTTTGGAAAGCCCCAGTTAGAGTAAGAGTCGGAATAAATTTGAGCGTTCAAGGTTACGTGAGCGAAGGCGAGCGGTGGAAGGGCAGTGATGTATCCCTTCCATTCTACGTTTTGCTAGCCAAGTTTTTGTTTCAGCTGTGGCGTCATACCTGTTTAAAAAGTGCAAATGTTAGCAACCAATGAACACAGCCGCCCGGCGTAAACTTACTTGCTGCGGATCCAAAAGAAAAAAATTCTCTAAGTGTTTTTACGTGTTTCCTCGGAGTTTGGATGCTCATTCTCCCACTCACGACGTGTGCATCGGAAAGTCTGAGCAGCTATCTTCATGTTTGGGGTCAGACTTTCCAGGAGCATGAGGTAGGCTCTGTGATCTTTCAAAGTCGCCCAGCTATGCGGCCAGCTGGTATTACAGCCTGGTTTCGAAAGGAATGTATCGTGAAAAGGTCAATGCACCTTCGGAGTCGGGCGCAAACGTTTTTGTTTCCGAAAGAAAGGACAAAGGTTTGTAACACTTTTTGCACGAAATATTGTAAATATGAAAGCGTACGAGTAGCACTTATTAATAAATTTCAAGTCCGAGATTTGTTTTACTTTTTTATGTGCAAACATTTTTTTGGTCCCAAGTCACCCAAGCCCCTTCATCACGCACAACCTCTCTGATCGAAAACAGGAAATGAAAACTTTCGTGCACATCCAAGAAGTGTCGCACACAGGTGCTCTGTGCTAGACGGCTCTAACTTTAGATGTAATGTTCTCTCTTTCGTTAGATTACCTATATATTCGAGTAGCGCAGCAAGAGCCCGGAAATGAATGGTGAGAGGGGGGGGGGATGCAGAGGAGTGGGCTGAGCAAGATGCTTATTAGCCCAAGGCCTTTGTATTTCTTAATCCGGCCCTGCTTAGACGACCCGAATGAAAGCAGGCGTAGCTAACACGACCCTTCCCAGCGGAGTGGTCAACGCCAAAGGTCGGCATTTTAGGTCGCCCTCACCCACCCTCACCCTCACAGCCACACTCACCTAAGCCCCTCATCACCCTCACAGCTACACTCACCTTCAGCCCCTCACTCACCCTCACCCTCACAGCTACACTAACCTTCAGCCCCTCACTCACCCTCATCCTAACAGTCACACTCACCTTCAGCCTTCACTCACCCTCACTGAACCTCACGGCCCTCACGACCTTCACGCACTCACCGCCCTCACGGCCCTCACGCACTCATACCCCTCACACCCTTCACGCACTCATGGCCCTCACCGCCCTCACGCCCCTCACTCACTCATGGCCCTCACGCCCCTCACGCACTCACCGCCCTCACGCACTCACCGCCCTCACGCACTCATACCCCTCACACGCCTCACGCACTCATGGCCCTCACGCCACTCAGGCCCGCTTCAGATGGGGCAAGTTCGCCCAGAAACTTGACTTCGCAACACCAGCAACACGGGCCGCCTGCGTTCACACGCAGCAACCAATTGCTGCAATTTGCCATCATCATCATGAAATTGTGTTCTTCTTGCACTGTTTAGACACACAATTACGCGCTATAAACGTGTTTTATGCATTTAAATCTCGTTGAAAATACTAACGCATCTTTCTGAAGCAGTTTATTTTCAAAAACGATCAATTTCAAACCAGAACCAAGTCTTTTTGTTGTCATCATCACCGGCACAAGGTATCACGTGAAAATGTCGCGTCCCTGATTGGATGCAGCCGCTTCAAACATCTTTGAATCGCTCCGAGTTGCTCGATTGTTTCGAGCCGGACCCGATCTCAGCAATTCGTGTCGATCTAGGGAAAGCTAAGGAAAAACCCGCCAGCAACACCAAAATTCTGAGAAAGTTGCACCGCCTGAAGGGGACCTCACGCACTCATGGCCCTCACTCCCCTCACGCACTCACCGCCCTCACGCCTCTCACGCACTCATGCCACACACACACGTACCGCCCTCACGCCCCTCACGCACTCATGGCCATCACACCCCTCACGCACTCACCGCCCTCACGGCGCTCACACCCCTCACGCACTCAGCGCCCTCACGGCCCTCACGCACTCACGGTCCTCACAGCCCTCACGACCCTCACTCAACCTCACACTCATGAATTTTCCTGGTTCAGAAACTCACTCACCCTCACCTCATCTGTGAAGATGAGGGTGAGTGAGGGTGAGTGAGGGTGAGTGAGGGCCCTCATGAGTGAGGTTTGCCGAGGTATGGACTCAACGCATCCGCCCTTTACGTTCGCTCAGAATGGACCCTCAAACCGTTGCCGTTGTGTCTGTTTTTTTCTGCGTGGTGCAGATTGTGTGTAGCACTGCGGAGGTACGACCTGCCAGACGTGGTCCCCAGATCCTGCCACTTCGAACGACACGTTTTAGTCGTAACAACATCATTACCTATACTACTGGTCAGAGATATTTACCTGTAGTTAGAAGCATTGCGTTTAAGCCATCTCTTATGACTGGGAACATGATTAGTTGTCTACCACTCAAATAAAGAAACCTCTTGAGGAGAGAGATTTGGAATAAATTTTAGCGCTTAAAAACAAGGAGAAAAAGACGAGAATCAGACGCCACAGTGCGCTCGTCTTTTTGTCCTTGTTTTTAAGCGCTAAAATGTATTCCAAGTTGCAAAACCAACTAGCCCAGCAATCTACTATACTGAGAGAGATTTGTTTATAAAATTAAATATTAAAGGCGGAATAGCTGAAGCACACATTTTTAGCACAGTGTTTGGAATTCCATCAGGTCCTGTGGCTGAAACATATTTAAAATAGTGAAGTAGCTCATTTACCACATTATTCTCAATAACAACTTTTGGCAATTTATTGTGTATATTCTCAGAGAAGTGCGGGACAATGCAGTGAGGAGTACTGGAGAAAACGAATTGAAAGTAGTCGTTGAAACAAACTGCCTTTTCTAAGTCATTTAAAGTATGTTCATTATTATTAAGAATAGGCGGTATACCCATATATCTATTAATACCCCGATTGTTTAACGAGGTTTCATAATTATTTTGGGTTATTGACCTAATCAAGACCTAGAGTAAAAAAGAAATGCAGTTTTGCTTCCACAACTTGTTTTTAAACGCTATATAACGGCACCCGTGCCGACGTTTTATTACCCGATTTTTGTTTTCTTATACTTATGAAGTAAACACCGCTTTTTGTCAAGAGAACATGGCAGACGTTTTTTTCATCCACGGTTTGTAATTTTTGCGCCTACATAATAACATTTAAAGAGAATATATTTATCGATAAGAGCAAACAGCACATTTCTAATGAATTGCTACAGATCTTCTATATCTTTAGTCGTGCAATGAGCATTAAAACTCAGGGACATCAGCCAAAAGGTCAAAATATATTCTTTGTAGTCAACCTTATCTAAACGAAAAAAAAAATCTTTTTTCACGGCAGCGGTTAGTGGTTTCAGCCTTTTTACATGTTACATGCGCTAACACTACTTCATGATCACTAATGCCCAGAGTCGTCATCACTGAACCATAAAAAAATGTTTAATTTAGGAAAAAATAAAAAAAAGGCAAGCTGTACCTGTTTTTCTCGATCCCAAAAATTGGTCGCCGAAAATTAATTGAAGGGAAACTGCTTCTTTATGGTTTACTCAACTCAAACGACGCGAGAATAAGCGATGAAAACAACACGTACATTAAGAAATATGCCCAAATTGCGAGTTTTATCCCAAAACTGGTAATCGCGACCACGACACAACGTGCCCATCATCGAGACATATTTAGAATATCTGTACATATATTGATGTTTAAATATGATGCGAGTACACGCTATTTGTACACCAAAGACAGCTGCATCTTCTCCCGTCGTGTACTAATCAACCGCTGCTAGGCGAATAATACGCACTCTATTGGATGTCAAGAGCTGCTAGTTGTTTCATAGCTGTCCACAACCTTTCGTTTGTCTTTTCTTTCTTCGCCAATGTGGTTATATTGCAGCCAATATTATGCAACAGTTAGTGTTATATTATTGAGCCAAGAGTTCGATCACAAGGCGCACCCCATGGCCCGTCCATGGGCGATGGGGTGTGGCTGCAGCAAGCGCGGCGTCCCCCATGAACAAACCATTGGGATGCGGTGTTGTCGGCGCCGGCGAGAGTCTCCGCGTCCTTGTTTGTCTTGGAATTTTGTATTCTACATTTCCCTCGCAATGTCTTACTCATTTAGTGGCCTCGGCTAATTGCACGAGGCTCGTTACACTGTGAAACTTCGTGTGAATACTATGACGGGCAATAGATGATTACAGAATGGACACTAAAGAATGATTCACATTATAAGATGCTGCTCGCTTTTTTCAGTTGCGACGTCGCACAGGCTGCAAAAGAAACGTGAAAGGAAACTGTGGTTGAAACTGAAAATCAAAGCAGAATTGTATCAAGTGAATCAGGCAAAACAAATTGGGGCGCCACCAGTTAGTGATCAACATCCACTTGTATTTACTATTTACACCGAGTCGATTTTGCCAAGACACTTTACAACTTTACGTTTTCAAGGACCTGCAATTAGCTGGTATTTCAATTAACGTTTTGACGACGCTTACATTCTTCACATGGACTACGGCTATTTTCGTTTGAACGTGAAGACGCACTGAACGTGGTCCGTGTGGTTCTAATAACATGGCGGTTCTCCCTCGTTCACGTTGGAACAATGCAAATAAATCTTATTGCAACGAGTCTCCGTAAATTCAACTCAAATTGCTTTACACAGAGGCCATCATGGTCCGCTAGTTCCTAGCTTTCCCTTCTCACGGCACCTATCTACGTTTTCTGAGCGACGGGGAAGGCAGGAAACACATAAAAACTATACACTTAACACATTTCCCAGCTCTTTATGTGCATCCTCGGTCACGGCGTTTTACGAGAAGGCAGGTTTCCATTGGTTTCTACCGAAGCAGCACTAATGTTTTCCGTATAGTTTTTGCCCACACGCATTCTGGTAATGCGCCCGCAGCGCCACCGCCGTAGCGTGACGCAGGAGAGTTCAGTTGGTGCATAATGGCGGTCCCAAAGTAATCCAATGTTTGTGTTTTTTAACACGAGAAAGAATATTTTGGAAGATAGAAAAGCTGAATAGAGGTAATGAGTGAAAAGGCAGGGTACTAACAACATTAAATGTAAGGCTGTCGCGATGGCTACGTCCAGTATAGCTGTCTCCGTAGATCCTATTTTCAGTTTAAATCATAATGAAAAACAGGGTCTTGTGAACTCGTATACTAAAGATTGTCGTGATAGGTAGTCTGAAAAAATAATACTCAACTGTAACTCCGTTATCAAAAACTTCTTGCCACACGATGTAGCTTTTCCGAAGTGCCTCTATAATCTTAAGCAACCTGAAAAAGAAATTACTATTAATTTGTAATACATTTTTAGTGAACACTGAGGACGTGACAGTCTGTCTCCTCTCAAAGTGCTGACGTCATTGCAAAGGCGGGTTCACAAAACGCCGTATTCTCACGTCATCTTGTGTTACGTACAACTCACCGCAACATTTTTGTCTAGAACTTCGCGTGCCATGGTCTCTCCTTGAACTGGTAGCCACGCTTAGTATGAAGCGCAGATATCTCAGTGACTTGTGCGTACGTTTTCGCAATGTAACGTTACGTAAGAAAACGGGGATGTGTGAACCTGCCTTGCGTCTGCTTACGCACAAGTCACCGGGACTTATTGGTTTCACATTAAGCGTGGATACCAGTTCGAGGAAACAGCCTAAACACAATAGACCTTTCCGGAAAATCCCAGGAGACCTTGCAAAGAGGGGAGTTGTGGTGCTTTTCGAATGTACGTTCGCGCCAGATCAAACGCTTCGTATAGCCCGGTAGCGGCACGATTAACATTTCCTTACAGGAGCGGATCCAAGGGCGGGGAGGGGGGGGGGGGGGGCGACGGAGGCGGCCGCCCCCCCCCCCCCCCCACCCCAAACAAAGTCGACCCCTCCCCCTCCCCCCTTCTCGGAGGGCAATTTGACATGGGTGCACACGAAAGAATGAGAGATTAGTATCCTTACAAATGAGAACGATGACGATGCGCGTGCAGACGGCGCGTGACACACTTCTAATTGGGTCTGATTTGGTTGTGGACGTCCTCTTGTAAATTAAAAACGTAACAATATGTTTTGTGTGTGTTTTGAGCTCCTAGCGATAAGGACAGGGGCGGATCCAGAACTCCGTTTTTTTTTTTTTTTTTTTTTTTTTTGGGGGGGGGGGGAGGCGGAAATTCCGCCTCCCCCCCCAAAAAAAAAACAAAAAAAAAAACGGACTTCTGGATCCGCCCCTGTCCTTATCGCTAGGAGCTCAAAACACACACAAAACATATTGTTACGTTTTTAATTTACAAGAGGACGTCCACAGCCAAATCAGACCCAATTAGAAGTGTGTCACGCGCCGTCTGCACGCGCATCGTCGTCGTTCTCAGTGAGGTTCTGGCACGCGCCTCAGCAACACCGCTACACTATTTCCCTCTAAGTTTTTTTTGTGGTGTTTCTTCCTTGGGTGGTTGATTCTGCTAAATAACCTCGACACGTATCAATAAAGATAGACAGTTCGTTTCGCAGGTGTCGTTGCCAATGGTCTTCTCGCAGTCACCACATACACGCCAAAGTCACAGTTTTTCCGCAACACCAAAATCCAGCACATTCGCGCTTTTTGAAGGTGGTGTGCCAAATCTTGTCACTGGCCGCAGGTAGCTTCCGTTTTCGTCATCTCTGTTGACACGTCTGAGTAGAACTCTGGTGCCGGCACAGATCATATCGGTACAAACATCACTGCACATTGGCGCATTTTGACCACCAACACCAAAAATGAAATGCGCCAGCGAGGCCGAAACCCAGGAGAAGCTGGGACTTTTAGAGAAGATTGCCGCTTATGAAATCCATTGAATAGCCACAACGACCGTCGAAGAATGGACCTTTTGTAGAAATACGCGGTGCGCATGCGCGGAGTATTTGATGCGCCTGGGTTCGAGAGTATCTAGTTCCAAACAATCCGCCATCTTGCATTTCTCGCCTTTGAGCGCCTTGGAGACCCTCGAGACTCAAGTTTTGATGGTGCGAACAAGGTGAACACGAGTAAACGTACTGACGACGCCCATTCTAGATTACGACGTGCACCGCAATCATGCCGGTGAACTGTGTAGCCTTCGGCTGTCGGAACTATTATCGCCCGGGTTGTGGAATGGACCTTTTGTAGAAACATCGGTTCGAGAGTAAATAGTTTCAGTACCCTCTCTCTCTTCCTTCTGGCCGAGCAAAGAGGGAAGATGGTTTCGTTGTGTCGACTTCGGGGCGGAAGATTACGCACAATGGGGACAAACGCTAGTTTGGGGGAACCGTATCTAGGTCACAGCGCCTCAATGGGTGAACAGGATGTAGCTGACGTTTTGGGTGTGGAACGCGCGCGTTGTTTTCTCGTCACTTAGCCTCGAACCCAGTCGCGTGTCTAGGAGGCAGCACATATTCGCCAAGAGGTCCATTCAAGTCCAGCGCGCACTTACGCGCCTCGATTGCTTGACGGTCTGGGATGCAAAAGTGGCCATCGGCCAACGCATGATCTTCATTTCACGGCCACAGAATAGTCGTGGAAATCGTGGTGACTTGCCCATGGAATGTACGGCACGACGACTTGCGGCTTCAGGTAATCCAACCGCGATGCTATGGCTCCATGAGACCCCGATGCCGACAACGTCGCAGAGGACTTTCATCCTGAGAGGATGCCTTCCGGGTTGCATGAGGTGACGTACCAGAAATCCCACTTCTGACACCAAATGTTACGTTTTTAATTTACAAGAGGACGTCCACAGCCAAATCAGACCCAATTAGAAGTGTGTCACGCGCCGTCTGCACGCGCATCGTCGTCGTTCTCAGTGAGGTTCTGGCACGCGCCTCAGCATCACCGCTACAATATTAAGCTCACGGAAAAGAAGGTCATTGCATACTGTTCTGCTTTCCTTCTGCCTTCTATGCGTTCTGAAATCACGAACTGTTAAAACCAACGCGAACTTCTTCGTCTCTTGAATAATTTCACGTGCGGTAGCTACATCCGAACGTCAAAATGCGTAAAGCACACTCTGGGTGCACCAGATATTTTCGGGAAGGTCTATTGCAAGCTTGGCGTCTCCCTGGTGCCCCCGGCGTGCAAGCATGTGCAGCGTGCGCGTGAACGTAGTTTTGGCAAGCTTGGAAATGCACGGACTTGACCCTGTACCCAACGAGCAGAGACATGGCGGCGGCCAGATGCCCTGCTTGCAATCGTCTATACTCCGTTCACTCTGAAGCTCAGACTGCAGGAAAAAGAAGACACAAGAGCTCGATGTCGCTTGTTTGAAGTGTTCTTCCGTAGAACGAGCACACGAGCTAAAAAGGCACGCCTCAAAGCCAGGAGCGGCGAACTAGGCGCCGGAACCCCTGGTGCAATCATAGGCGAAGACTATGGGGGGCATCGGGGCTCGTCCCCCCCCCCGGGTCATGATCCTTACCGAGACGCTGTTTACGCGCCATGCAACAAGCTTCTAGTAGTGGCTCTGACAATTCCGGTTACTTCTTGCTCATCAGAGACAATATCGTTCTCGTGCCTCCGAAGAGTGAAGAATTATCTGTGCTCCACAATGGGACAAGCCAGACTCAACCATACCGCCTTGCTCCACTGCCACAAAAAGCTTGCTCTCCAAGTGGACTTAGATCTTGTGGCGAACTACTTTCTCAAACAAATACCTGTCAGATAAAACACATTTCATGTTGCAGGATAACTTGTGTAGTTGCCGCATCTGTAAAACTCTCCGACCGCTCATTCACACTGGAAGCGGATCCGCGTTCCCAAAGCGGTTGCGCACGCGGTTGTATAAAGATCCAGTACAATTGCACGCGCACTTGATGTCATCGAGTGCGCGTGCAATTGTACTGGATCTTTATACAACCGCGTTCGCAACCGCTTTGGGAACGCGTATCCGCTTCCAGTGTGAATGAGCGGTGACTGTACATCCCTGCTTGACCAAAGTGTTTGCTTGCTTGAGCCTCTGTTCGTTTTAACACTGTTTTGTGCATTGTCTTGTTAATGAGCGTTGAGTCTCTGTTGAGTTCGAACACTGTTTTGTGCATTGTCTTGTTAATGAGCGTTTGACCTTATATTCTGCTGCCGCAGGCTTTATTTCCAAGTATTAAAGAGAAAAGACTCGTGGCCGAGTGGATTACTGCTTCAGAAGCACAGGGGCCTTGGTTCTACCCCCACAACTTCGCAGCTGGCACAAGCATTTTGTTTTTCAGATTTGTGCTCGCCGGCGCATGCGCCGTGGTACCGGCGATGCACACACGGCTACGCATGCACGATGATTGACATTCACACACAGCGACGGACACATGGCGATATACATACGCTGGAAAATGTACGCCCTAAAATAAACTACTCATAATTGCCGGTGTAAAAACAATTGCGCGGAAAAGCACCCCCCCCCCGTAAAACCTCTCCGCCTGCCCCCCCCCCCCCCCCCGCCCCCCCCCCCCCCCCGGGAAAATGGAAAGTCTACGCCGCTGGTTGCAATCGCAGCTTAAGGGTGAACACGTGACACTCAGATGTTTTGGTGACTTACACGTTAGGTAAGGAAACGTAAGAAAACGGTGCTGTGTGAATCAGCCTTAACACTTCACTTAACGAATGAACGTTAACGTTTCCCAAATTGAAATCCACTTACCTTTGAATATAGTACTCCTCAAGCTTAATATAGTGTCCAGCGATACCCATCTTTTCCATAAAGGCTGTGATGTTTGGATTTGACATCCTGCAAATAAAAACGTTTTTAAGCGATAAGGGCAATCAAGGCTTCAAGATATCTTAAATAGGTGCAAAAAACAAATACAGGGAACGTCGACCAGGCGGAAAGAAATAAAGGAAAAATATATTGAATAAAACATTCGGACTTTCACGTTACGCTCGAAGAGACACTGACACCCCCCCCCCCCCCCCCCAATATATATATATATATATATATATATATATATATATATATATATATATATATATGCAGGCAATTTTATATGATCAGTATTTTGCTGCAGAGCCACGTATATTTATTATAAAGTAAAAACGAAAAAACTCAACTGCTCGCAACCGAAACATGAACATGTAAGCTCATAGCAACGCGCCACGTGGACGATGTGTAACGAGGAGCAGAGATGCCGGAAATCACGTGACTACACCCGACCGCTTTTTTTTTTCCTCCGCTTCTTCGGCGAGTGAAGCAGACGACGACGACGGAAGGGATACAAGTGCCATTCCTTCGCCCTTCTATCCCTTTCGCTCGATGTTCTGCGCTTGAAGATTGATTGGCCGGTACCACGAAGGACAGTTCCAAAGTAGCGGCCCCACGTCCATCGCAAGGTTGGTCCGTCGTGCGCCGCCATCGCTTCGTCCAGCCCGTGGTACGTCGCCATATTGAGAATGACGTAGCACATCTGCTTCCTGTGATCTGTGCAATATATATATGGGTGATTTCATCTCAACTCAGGCACAAATTTTGAATCAAATTTTTAATTCTTTTGAAAAAATTAAATGTTATCGGGCAATTCCTGTAATAAAAGTAGACGCAAACGGAAAATTCGTCGGATTTTTCGCTCTCGAGTTATGGACCGTTTAAGTGGCCAAGGTGGAAGCTGTCGTTTTTCCAGCATATCGGGGGTACCGTATTTCACTCCATCCCTTTTCCTTACTTTTTACGCTACATAAATATAACTTTTAGGGAACACTCTCGACATATCCTTTTTTTATCCTAATTAAGCATCTAGGTCATAACATTCTTAATGTATTTTTTTTTTATTTGTCAGGCCACCTCTCTGCGACGATATTTGACGAAGTTCAGCAAGTTGTGCTGTCTGAAATAATCAAAATCAACTTTTTTATAATCTTTACATCACTGTAAAGCTACGATTAAGCTCTTTCTTTTGAGTATAATTTCAATATTGTGCAATATATATATAAAGCGCTACATCTGCCTGAAAAATGAATATTTCGAAAAACTAGAAGTTTGGAGTCGATTTTCTTAAAAAACCCACCTTTTATTTCTTTCATTTTTTATTCAGAGTTAGGTAATATAGTAGTCTATCAGGAACTACCAACATAAATTGCAATATATTGTTTGTATGGCCGCTATTAAGATTCGAATCTCGTGCTATGAGCGCTTTGAACGGGACTTCGCACAGGCGCTCTGCTAAACAAAATTTTGGCCTATGTAAGGCTTTCTACTTATCGTTAGCAGTTACCTCAATATCAAACGATAAACATTAATAAAATTTGGTGTAGTGTACTTAAAAAAAGTTACTTAGAAGTCCGTATCCACAAGTGCGGGCACCCAGCGCTTACTTCCTCTCAATACGGGGGAATGCAGATCGTTAGAGAATTCCTCTAGGGACTTTTGCTTTCGGCTTTGAGCTTATGTTTTGGGGAAATCCCTTCTGTGACAGGGAGTGCAAACCGCAAGTTTGGGCCATTTGTGTTCTCGAGTTATGGACATTTTAAGCAGCCGAGGCGCAAACTGACCTTTCTTTTGACTGTCGGAGGTGTCATGTTTCACTCCTTTCTACATTTTGTCCTTTTTTGGTAGTGCAGTGTAACTTTTTTGGGCCACTCTGAGAATAGAGACTATTAATGGAAAATAATTTAATTGTGATTATTTATCTTCACTTTTGTTTTGGCAGCCGCGACGGCACCTGGCACGTCTCCCTAAAGCAACGCTCCTTTGCAGATCGCTTGGACCGCATCTACCGAGATAATTCCGCTATCCTGCGATCATCGACTGCCTGGGTAACAGCAAGTTCCGCAAGTCACCGGTGGACGGCAGTGCTGCTTCTCTTCCGCGGCTACCGGCATCCCGGCTAGGAAGTTTGCCTCGCCTGGATTGGCTGGCTCAACAGTATCGCCCGCCGTCGTCGGCACTATAAGAAGAATAGTTCTTTCAACACGCATCATTTGGCAGCCGCGACGGCACCTGGCACGTCTCCCTAAAGCAACGCTCCTTTGCAGATCGCTTGGACCGCATCTACCAAGATAATTCCGCTATCCTGCGATCATCGACTGCCTGGGTAACAGCAAGTTCTGCAAGTCACCGGTGGACGGCAGTGCTGCTTCTCTTTCGCTGCTACCGGCATCCCGGCTTGGAAGTTTGCCTCGGGACGTGTGCGGTAGCTGCTCCGCTCGCATTTGCGATAAGCAGAACTTCCTTGCTTGTGTAGGCGGTTGCAAACGTAGATTTCATTGCGAGTGCGTTAATGTTGGTCCTGGCGAATACGAAGTGATTATGCAGTCAGGCAAAAGTGCCTACAAATGCAATAATTGCACTCGTCGTCATCGCACAAGCTCGAAGGATGGGAATGACTCAGACACATTTTCTGAGGACCCCGAAGAGGTCGTCTCTGCTACCAAGACCAGCATCACTGGGGAAGGCTCCCTCCAGCGAGTTGTTGAACGCTGCATGAATACCATCGCCATCAAAATGGAAGTGTTGACAGCAGAGGTGAAGTGCCTCAGAGAAGAAAACAAAGATCTCCGTTCTGAGGTTTTCGACCTCAAGCGAAAACTTCTGGAGCGACTTACCACACCGGTACCACCAAGGGCTCAGTACTCGACCGTCACGGCGGAATCCAACGCGGTCGTGTTGCCGAGGCAATCCTCGAGTTCATTCGCGGCGGCGCCGAAGCGCGTTCTCCCGGCAGCTAACGCACATCAAATCAACTCGGACGGACGGGACTCGGCGCAGGCTGCTGGTCAACGGGAGAGTCAAGGCCAAGGTGAGCACCTGGGTACGACTGAAGTGCCCGATGGCTTCACGATCGTGAACAGACGCCGAAGAACCAAACCAACGGTTGGGACTGGAAAGGCATCGAAAGTGGGCGTCGTTTTCCGCCCTCGGAAAGCAGCATTGTTTGTTTCGCGTCTGGCACCAGACACGACAGCTTCTGACGTTCTTTTACTCGTCGAGCCTTTGTTGAAGGGAAATCCGATTTGCTGCTTTAAAATGAAGACCAAGCATGAGACGTACTCTTCCTTTCATGTCGAGGTGAATCAGGACTCATTCGAAGTGATTAACAGACCGGAAGTGTGGCCCGATGGTTGTATTTTTCACCCGTTCTTTGGAAGGTTGGACGTTTCGCGCACGAGCTCATCTGAAAACAATCATGCCAAGATGAATGATGGAGACATTTAATGCGTACTACCAAAACACTCGTGGCTTACGAACCAAAGCGGACACATTTTTGCCAAATGTAGTCTCTTCCAATTTTAATATCATTTGTCTGACTGAAACATGGCTCAACGAGGAAATTTCAAGTGCAGACTATTTTCCGCCTTCTTATGCCGTTCACCGTCGTGACCGTGACTATGCTGTAACTCGCCAGAAATTCGGAGGCGGTGTATTAATCGCCGTAAATCAGTCAGTTACCTCGCTTCGCAGACGTGACCTTGAAACCTACCCAGAATGCGTTTGGATAGAATTGCTTTCGAATGATGGTTGTAACTACCTGATTGGGAATTATAATTTCCCTCCCCTATCGGATAATCGTATTTTTAATGAACACTTTGATACATTGGAAAAAGAAATTGACTTTTCAAAGTTCAGGGTGCACATTTATGGTGATTTTAACCTACCTGGTGCCAACTGGCAGTCAGGTTTTGTTACTAGTCAAAATAGTATAACAGCAAGCAAATCGTCTCATCTATTGAATTTTATACATTTTAATGGCCTTAGTCAATTAAACGTGTTTGATAACAGCGCTGGGAACGTCCTTGATCTTTTTCTTTCAAATGTGCCGATCATCGGCTTAACTCTTGCCGATGTTTCACTTGTTAAAGTTGACGCTTTTCACCCGCCCTTTATTGTTGCTTTCCATAATTCGTTGAAATCTGCAGCTCGCTCAAAGCAGACGTATTACTCTTTCAACACAGGCAATTATTTTGGTCTTTATAGGTTTTTTGAAAATTATGACTGGTCCTCCATTTTAAAGGACGATTCAGTCGACTCAGCGGCGAAGTCGTTTACGACGGTAGTGAGATATGGAATGGAAAAATTTATTCCAAAACGATCATCGAAACCTAGAAAGTATCCTTCGTGGTATTCTAAAGATCTAATATATTACATTAAAAAAAAATCGCATTGTCACAAATTGTACAAAAGAAATAGATCGCAAATGTGGTATGCTAAGTTCAGCATTTATCGGTCTCTTGTTAAAAAGTTATTTATTCATGACGAACGTGTGCATTTAAACGCAGTAGAAAATAGTCTTTTCCACAAACCAGATAAGTTTTGGAAATTTGCTAGACAACTCACAAAACGTAGTACACACGATATCTGTCTAAGAAGAAATTCTGATTATCTTGCTAACCCGAAGGATATCGCTAACTTTTTTGCGAGTCATTTCAGCGGTTGCTTTTCCTCTGATGTTCCTAAAGATAGTGCATTTCTTGACGATCCTGTCTACTCTGATGTTTGTGCAGTAGACCAAGTCACTGTTAGTGAGATCTTGGTGGCTATAAGGAAACTGAAGCCGAAACTAACATCTGGTACAGATTATGTGCCTAACTTTATTGTTAAAGGTTGCTCGAATCTTTTTGCGCCTATCTTAGAGCATATATTTAATATTTCATTGAGAAAGGGTATATTTCCATCTGTGTGGAAAGAGTCTATTGTTGTTCCTATTCATAAAACGGGGGATACTTCGCAAGTTGGGAACTATCGCCCTGTATCATTGCTATGTTCTTTTTCGAAGGTATTTGAGATAGTGATGCACACCCGTCTTTCTTTTTATTTCAAGCGACGTATCAGTTCTTTTCAGCACGGTTTTATCAAGGGGCGCTCAGTCGAGACAAACCTCTGTACATTCCTTGATTATTCAGCACCTTTTGTTTGTAATCGCGGTCAAGTTGACGTTGTATATTTTGACCTCTCTAAAGCCTTTGATAAGGTGAACCACGCTTTGCTGCTGCACAAATTGTCGCGTAATGGTGTTTCTCCTGTGCTTTTATTATGGCTTGAAAGCTACCTGACTGACCGTCGTTGTGTCGTACGCATTTTAAATAACTTCTCTGATCCTTTTTATCCGTCATCGGGAGTACCACAGGGCTCCAATTTGGGTCCACTTTTGTTTTTGATCTTTATCAATGAGATATCTACTTGCGTAGTAAACTCAAACGTGCTGTTATTCGCAGATGATATCAAGCTCTTTTTGAGTATTAGTTTAATCGACGACTGTGACCTTCTTCAGAGTGACGTATCGCATATTTTAAACTGGTGTCGGGAAAATTGCTTAATCATTAATCCAGAAAAAACTAAGGTCATGTCTTTTAGTAAAAAACGTGAAATTATACAGTATTCATACTCAATTGATGATAAGTGCATTTTAAGAGTATCATCGCTTCGTGATCTCGGAGTGTACTTTGACACTACACTATCGTTTGGCTGCCATGTCGCCCATACTGTCTGTTCTGCATTTAGATTACTTGGAATGATTACTCGATTAACTAGAAAGTTTGTGAGCTATGCTTGTTTCCTTCGTTTATTTTGTTCTATTATCAGATCGAGATTAGACTTTGGCTCTGTGGTGTGGAATTCGCTGTCGCTACGTGATGCAGCTAAAATACAGTCAGTTCAGAGACGCCTTGTGCGCATAATTTATGACAAATACCTTGGCCGTAGGCATTTTTACAACTATGAACTCCTGCTCGACCAATTTGGCCTACAGTGTCTATCCCTCAGAAGATTATCGCGCGATGTAGCCTTCTTGTATAAGATAGTTCACGGGGAGATTGACTCAACACTTTTGTTTACAGTGAATTTGAACGTACCGACTCGCTCAAATAGGAGAGCTCTCACTTTTTATCCCCACAATCAATACATGATATCACCAACAACAAGAATGCAGACAAGTGTGAACAATCTTGGGCATGAAAATTTTGATATCTTTAATAGCTATGTTAATCTCAGTAGACAATTAGATGAGATTATTATCCGTCACTAAAAATGTACTGTCGTGTTTTGTTGCATGCTAGTTTTTAGGGTTGTGCGAATAGTGGTTCGAATCGAATAGAGCTGCGTCTTCCATAGCCTTGACAATGCAAGGGAAAACGAAGACGACCAGTTCCTTTAAGAGTGCAAAAGCTAGGGATGACGCTGCGCTATTCGGTTCGAACTGCTATTCGCACACCCCTACTAGTTTTATCAGTTGAGCATGTTTTAAAGCTGTGCAATTTTTTCACTGTGCCACATTACAGACCTTTGTTGGTTGTTGATTGGCACAAATAAAGGCATTATGATGATGATGATGATGATGAAGCCGTGGATACAAGTTGCTTCGCAGTGCGTCGAATACTTCTCATTTTACGGATCCTTGAAGTTTCGTGACGGCGGGGTCGCCGCACTCAGCCTACCGCCGGTGAGGTTGACCGGGAGCCTCGGTGAGGCCGACGTGGACGGCAGCAAAGTTGTCCGCACACCTGCGTGTAGTTTCGAAATGGAGACGGATCATTCTAGAACCTCCGAGAACGATCTCGGCGAAAAATTTTCCGAAGACGCCGAGATGATACAACACCCAGGCGAAATGGTGTCACCGTATGAAGACGTGTGGCTCGCCATTACGCGCAACCAGAACGGGAAACTGCGAGTGGTGCCTGAAGGGGAAGGGGGGAGTGAAGACACCTGCCCGCAAGCAACCAATCAAGACACAGCCAATTAACGGCCGCACCACGTGGCGGGTACAAGGTCGTGATTAGGCCGAGAGACGGGCTAGACCTCAACCGAGCTTACGGATATCAACTCGGCAACAGCATTGCAGCCATAATGGGTGTGCCGGAGCAAACTTTGGAACGGAAGATTAGAATTCAGCGCAATGTGGACCAGAACCTCATCACCATTCAGACCGACGAAGAGGGTCTGGCGCGGAAGATAGCCGAAATGAAGCAAATTATTCACGGCGGAAGACAGTACAACGTAGTCGCCTACCCTGCGATGCCTGAGGGCACGATTAGGGGTGTGATTCGTGAAGTGGAGGAAAACACCGACCCAGCGAGACTCAAGGACAGCATCTACGTGGAGGACGGAACAGAAATCATTTCCGCGCGTATGCTGGGCAAGTCGAATTCGGCCATTATCACCTTCAATGGCAACCGGCTTCCCCGCTACGTCATCTACCGAGCAACGAGGACGAGGTGCTACCCGTATCGGCCTCACATGCACGCCTGAACAGTGTGCCTCAAGCCGGGACACAGAGCCGACGTCTGCCCCACCCCAGGCGCCAAGGTCTGTCCCAACTGCACTAAAGAAGATCCACCCGAGGGCCACACGTGCGAGCCCAGGTGCACCTTGTGTAAAGGGGACCATCCCACTAACAGCAAGATGTGCACCAAGCGCTTCGCTGAGAGGCCCAGAGGGAAATACAAGCCAGCACAAGCCACCCGCCAGCCAGCAACACCTCAACACGCCAGGGGGAGGTCCAGGACCAGGGCCGCAGCCAGGTCCCGATCCAAACCCAGGGCTGCAGCCAGGTCCCGATCCAGGTCTGGGGCAAGCCAACCCGTTCCCATGGATACCAGAGGCGCCTCACGGTCAGGGTCCAGGAGCGCGAGGAGGAGAAGCACGAGCAAGGGCGCAAGCGCTCAACAGGTGAGCTGGACAACTATAGTCGAAGGGTCTCCCAACCCTCAGACACCTACCCCACCTGCCCCACCCACCCCAAAACCCCAACACCCCAAGTACTTAATCCTATCATTATGAAGGAGATTGCGGATCTAGGAGCCCGTCTATCAAAGATGGAGCACCTCATAGAGAGATTTCTAGAAGGCCTAAACAAACAAAGACAAGAGGCGGTGATTACCACTGCTCCCGGACGGGACCCAATCGATGAGATGAAGCAGATGATCGCTAATCAGCAAGAGACTATCGCTAAACAACAAGCCATGATAGAACGCATGGAGAGAGAGCTAGCCTCGCTAAGGCAGGAGACGCGTGAGCAGAGGAAGCTTAGAAGGACCGAGACTAGAACCAAACCTTACTCTACTCCAGGGTCCTCGACTCAGGGTAACATGATGATCCCACAACTGTGTACCCCTAACGTCACTCAGGACGTACAGCAAAACCAATACGCACCACAGTCGTCACCCCAGTATAACAATGGGGGGGGGGGGGGGTCAGATAAAGATAAAGAAATTATCGTCTGGCAATGGAATTGCAGGAGCTTCAAGGGTAAACGGGGAGCTTTAGCACAGGAAGTTGCCAGGCTAGAAACCAAACCACACGTGATTGCTCTCCAGGAGATAGGTAAAGAGGAGCCTAAATTACCAGGGTATCAGACCCATTAGCATCAGCAGGGAGAGAAAAGGACTGCCACTCTGGTAGCTAACCACATAACATGCAGAGTGCACAGTATCGAAAACACCAACGTAGAACATGGTATAATAGAAATCCTCACAGATGTAAGAAAAGCCCCTAGTATCTTTATTGCGAACATTTACAGTCCACCCAGCAACAAGAAGGAAGTATTTCACAGATACCTCGAAAAGGCGATTAAGCTCTGTGAACGTAGACTGCTGGTAGTGGGCGAATTTCATGCGCCGCACCCCGAATGGGGATACCTTCAGTCTACGGCCAAGGGCCGAAGGCTACATGAAGCTATTAATAGCTTACAACTCACCAACATCACTGATCACAACTTCCCCACTCGGGTAGGCAACAGCGTGCAAAGAGACACGACGCCCGATCTAGCTTTAACTCTTGGCATAGAAGGAGGAAATTCCGGAGATCGATTCAAGATTACTGAACCTGTGGGAAGCCAGGAGAAGTGTGGTGAAACGATGGAAGAGACAGAAACCTAACAAGACACTAAAGAAGAAAATTGGCGAAGTGACTGCGAAGGCCTTGGAGCACGCCAACTCCATATCCTGGTCAAACTGGAACCAGAAGTGCGAGGCCCTGCAAGGCACACTAGGCACCGCAAAGGCATGGCGTCTGCTCAGGAACTTACTAGACCCCACAAGCAATAAGCAACAAACAAGACACTCGATCAACAAGATCATTCATGATTTCAAAGGATCCAACGAGGAACTGATCGGGAGACTAAAGACTAGATACATCGGGAGCCAAGCCAATGCAGAGTACCTAGGGTACTGCAGGGGAGGCCGACGAAGAGCTGGACAAGGACTTCACTATGGAAGAAGTAAAGAGAGCAGCGCAAGACTTGAAACGCAACTCGACCCCAGGCAAAGACGGAGTTCAAAACCGTCTGCTCAGAAACCTGGATGAAGAGTCATATGAAACCCTCACACGCTACTTGAACGAAATCTGGTCGAGTGGGAGGATACCCCCAGACTGGAAACATGCAGAAATTACCCTGATCCCGAAACCAGGGAAGAAGCTTGATTTGGACAACCTTCGGCCCATATCAATTACCTCTTGCTTAGGCAAACTAATGGAACACGTGGTGCTAAACAGGCTTCAGCCCTACTTAGAGGAAACTAATTTCTACTCGAACACCATGTTTGGTTTCAGGAAACACCTATCTGCCCGAGATGTATTCCTGCAGCTGAAGGAAGATGTGCTACAACCAGCCAAGAGGGGAAGGGACCAAACCATCCTAGCCCTTGACATAAAAGGGGCCTTCGATCATGTTGGACATGACCTCATCCTCCGAAACCTAGCTCGAGCCAAATGTGGATCCAGAACTTACAACTACGTGAGAGACTTTCTGCGAGAAAGAACAGGCACAATCAGCCTGGGTGGAGTTAAGTCAGAGGTCTTCGGTCTGCCCAACCGGGGAACACCACAGGGGGCCGTCCTCTCCCCCACGCTATTCAACATTAGCGCTGTCTCGACTCCCCCAGGAGCTGGAAAAAGTACCACACATCAAGCATAGCTTGTATGCTGATGATCTTACTATCTGGATGATCTCAGGGTCAGAAGGCAACAAGCATGACTCTCTACAAGAAACGCTTGAAATCACCCAAAGATATCTAGCAGCAGGGGGACTCTACTGCTCGCCAGAGAAATCGGAACTCATCTCAGTACGCAGCGGGAAAGAGCGGCGCTGCTCAGCCATAGCTCTAGAATTTGCGGACGGCACTCCAGTACCAACAGCGGAAAGAGTGAGAATCCTAGGAATGCAAATCCAGAAGGACGGAAACTCCGACTACACCATACGACAATTAGGAGAATCGATGAATCAAATAGCACGTATGATAAGCAGAGTCTCGAACAGAAGACGCGGACTCAAAGAAGAGGACCTCACCCGCATCGTACAAGCTTTGCTGGTTATTAGAATCATGTATGCGACTCTCTACCTAAACTTAACTCTAGCGAACCGGAAAAAGATTGACATCCATGATCAGGAAGGCCTACAAAGCAGCGCTGGGTCTACCGATATGCACACCCACCGATACACTGCTAGAACTAGGAATCCATAACACATACACCGAACTTGAAAGCGCACACATTGCCAGTCAAAAAGACAAGGTTAGCGGACACAGAGACAGGAAGGGCAGTACTAATGTCTCTAAAGTTTCCTATACAAAAACGTATGGAGAGCACGACCAAACTAAGCAAAGAAGTGCATAGCAAGCTAGATTTCGCTCCAATCCCACGTAACATGCATCCTGAACTGCATGCGGGGAGAAGAGCCGCTAGGGTCAGAAGCCTAAGGAAGAAACTAAATAACGAGAGAGCTGTACTCTATTCGGACGCAGCGACATATCCAGAACGAAGAGCTGCAGTTGTTGCAGTGGTCAACCATAGCTTAGAGGTTGTCACGACAGCCAAAGTTAGGGTGGACAGCTCGGCAGCAGCAGAGGAGACAGCAATAGCAACAGCAGTAGCATCGGCGAAAGGAGGGGTGACAATAGTCACGGACTCGCAGGACGCCCTACGAAGACTTAGAACAGGCTATGTGTCAAAGACAACTAAGAGCATACTATAAAACCACTTGACAACTAAGGATATCCGCATCACACTGGTGTGGACACCCGGCCACTGTAGTCTCGAGGGGAATGAGCACGCACACCGTGCCGCCCGAGCAGGAGTCAACCGGGCTCCCTCCACAGACGAACAGGTGTCGAAACCGATACCCATTCCCAACATATATGGAGTAATACTACAACACCTCAAGGGGAGTAGGAGGAAATTTCCGCCTCCTCATCCATCTCTATCGAGAGAAGAGGCAGTAAGCTGGAGACAACTCGAAACCAACACGTGTCGCAATCCTGCCATCCTAGCTAGGTTAGACCCAACAAACTTTAGCTGTGAGTGCTCATATTGGGGAGGATCTGCCACCCTCTACCACATAGTGTGGGAATGCCGAAACAACCCCTCTTTACCCCCTCCTCACCCCTCACCCTCACGGGAGACCTGGGAGACTGAGTTGCTCAGCTCCAACCCTGAAGACCAGCGGAAGTTGATTGGAAGGGCCAAGAGCGCAGCGGCCAGCCATGGATTCCTGGACTTAGGACCCCGACCAGCTACTCCATAACTTGACCAGCTGCCTCAATAAAGTTTATACTCTCTCTCTCTCTCTCTCTTTTTCAACACGCATCATTTGGCAGCCGCGACGGCACCTGGCACGTCTCCCTAAAGCAACGCTCCTTTGCAGGTTCGTATTTTATTTCGGAGATTTCTCTTCGTATGTTAGCAAAATTGCCGTCGCTGCTGCCACTTGTGTGTTTTTTGTAACAAGGTGCGCATTGCAACAATGACGAAAGACCTTACGAAACGTTTTGCGGAGCTCAGAGATGAAATGAGAAATGAATGGAAATTGATGAGAGAGACTCTAGAGAGAGACTTCGTAATGAAATTCGTGTGCTCCGTACTGATATACGGGAAATGAAGTCCAGTATGAATTTCATAAATGCTGAATTTGAGGGTATTAAGAAGAAGCTTGAAAGTGGAGTTGCGGTTGATAACGAACTAAAAAAAGAAAAGGAAGATCTGAAAACTAGGTGTCTAGCACTTGAAAAAGAAATGAAAGCAAGCCAAATGAGCATTGTACAATGCGAACAACACTCACGCGCGTACAATCTTGAAATTAAAGGAGTACCAGTAATCGCAAACGAAAATCTGAACGAAACGCTGCGTCAGCTCGGAGAAGCAATCGGCGAACCGATTGATACAGCGGACGTCGAAATCTGTCATCGAGTCCGCACACGAGACCGCGAAAAGCAAAACATTATCGTGCAATTCATGCCCAGGGAAAAGCGCGACAGGGTGCTTGCAAAGGCCCGATCAAAACGAATCACGAATGAAGACTTGGGACTTTCCGCCGACTCACCCGTTTTCGTAAACGAACATTTGTGCCCAACTTTGAAAAAACTACTTGGTAAGACTATTGCCAAAAAACGCGATGCCGGCTGGAAATTTGCATGGGTAAGAAATGGGTAGATCGTAGCCCGCAAATCAGAAACTACCGACTTCGTATCAATAGAACACGATGACGATCTCTTGGAGATTTGTTAAAAGTAAAAATGCACGAATGTGGTTGGACTGCATTTTAATCATTTGAAATGGCAGTATCTGACTTGTTTTTACCAGGATATATCCGTAAAGACGTAAATAAAGAGAAGTGTTACCTTTTGAAACTGTTCCACTTGAGTTTTAGATCAGCTAGATCTAAGTCTGACGATCTCATCTTTCTTTTTCAATCGTTTCAATGCACGTTCGATGTGATAATGTTCACTGAAACATGGTACCAAGACGAAGCAGATTTTTTTTTATTCTTCCCCACTATCAACATTGTTATCATAACCGGGTATCCGGACGTGGGGGTGGTGACGCCATTCTAGTTGCAAATCATGACTTTGAAGTTATTGAAGACTATACCTTGGCTAAAGATGATTACGAAGTACTGTGCGTAAAACATAATCTTTACATTTTTTCTGTTGTATATCGCCCACCAAGTGGCAATGTGGCGAAGTTTTTTACTTTTCTAGACAGGTTACTATTAGCATCTACGATCAACTCGCACCGGAATCACCCTGAAACCTCGACAGTACACAGCGCTCCTCGGTCGTGCAGCACGAAGTCGGTGCGACATCGAAGACAAACTGCGCCGCAGCGGTGCACCGCGGCGAGCTCCACCATGCGTCGCCTCGCATTTTGTTCGTTTTTTTCTTGCGTAGGTTCGCGCGCGGTGCTCGTCTGCTGTCAATTTTTCCTGTCTTTTTACTCGCGGATTTGGCGGTCCCACACGAATGGACGTCGTGGACGTGATTGTCGATGGGGTCACGAAGCGGGTGACAATTTCACAGGTATATGCTGCCCATCATTGTTGGTTCGAGAAAGAGAACCACCACATAATGGCCGTACCTCGCTGTTATCGAAACACCTCGCAACGCTTTCCACGAAGTTCATACCTTTCGCGC
>JABSTQ010001986.1:0-20882 GCA_013358835.2 Ixodes persulcatus
CATGCACGTATGATTCACTGTAAAAAAAGTAATCGGGGTTTTCTTGGCCCTACTACAAAACCTCAGGGAATTTTTTTTGTAGTTTTTCATAAGTACTTTAGCTGTTTAATATCTTATATCCCTCCGTCATCAAGCCTCTCGTAATAGTTGGTGCCGTCAGTTCGACGTTAAAGGGGTCGTGAAACGATTTTCCTACTTCTTCTTCCTTAGCTTTAATCCTCAACTCAAATGCGAATTGTGAAATCACGTCGTCGTGACATTCTTCGGCACCGGTGCAATGACTCCTAGCTTCCAGCGTGCTTTTTATGCACACCATAGAACTTGTCATTCTCCAGTGACGATAAGTTCCGTCAGGGCACTTATTGGCCACGAACGCGAATCCAAATATTCGTCCACGGATTGATTGTTGACGAGAGCATACGTCCGAGTGACGCAGTTCTCGTGTCCAATGCGTGAGCTGGGCTCGGCGGACGTCAGTTTGGAACCGCTGACGCGCTTTTGGAACCGCGGATGTATCATAGTGAAAAGGCGGAGAGCTTTCGAAGGAAAGAAGGTACAAAATAGTCCGCTATATTTTCAAATGTTCGTACCGAAAAGCTGGCTTTGGACTTTCTACCCTCTTTCTCTTGGCCAACTAAACGATATGCGATTAGTAAAGTCCCCATTTAAAATCATTCATCCCAGCCCAAAATTCGTTTCATGGCTCCTTTAATGCGCTGTACGTCGAACCGAAGTTTTGGGGTGTTATATATGTGACAAGGGGCGTAACAGCTAAATCAATTTTTAGAGTGTAAGCGACTATATGCGTTGAGGAAAATCGCAATCTAAAACAATTTATTCCAGCGCGAAATTTATTTCACGGACCCTTTAAGCATCGTACGTCGGGAACCGGCTGACACGCTGATGCGCAGAAACACGTGTCTGTTCTTTCGGTTCCTGCGTAGGGATGGTGGCCACTCTCGACCAGTCTGTGGGCGACGTCTTCCGCGCCCTGCAAAGAAAGGGCATTCTGGAAGACACAATCGTGCTGCTCACTTCGGACAGCGGCGGTGCAGCCGGGGGAGTGTAGCAGGGCGTGGGCTCCAACTGGCCGCTGCGGGGCACGAAGAAGACGCTGTGGGAAGGCGGCGTCCGCGCCATGGGCCTCCTCTGGAGCGCCAAGCTGGCCAGGGGACGTGTGGCCTCCCAGCTCATCCACGTCACCGACTGGCTACCGACGCTATATTTGGCAGCCGGTGAGCAGAAATTGGAGTTTGCGTAGATGGGAGAGTGGTTCCAACTGTTCGATCTCGGTCACGTGGTTTATGGCCGCGTTTACAATGCAAAGTACGAGGAGGTAGCAGAAGCGTCGAGGGTCTCCAAGCCTTCCAGCTCCTCTTAAATAACAAGGTCGTTGCCTTGAACTTTAAACTTCACTTAAGAACGCGAACAATTAGCACGGATTGAACACGAGTCCAGCCTAAGGCCTCATTCACACAGCCGTTTTTTCTCTCGGCCCGGCGAAAGTGCCGGGCAGCTTTTCCGCCGGGGGAGAGGGTGTTGGGACCGGTTTCCGACCAAAATCAGGCCGCCGGACCCGAAATGGGCCGAACGAGGATGTTCAACATCCCCGGCACTGGCGGGAGACCGGGAAGCGCCCGGAACGCCGGCGCCCCGTCCCGTCGAGGGCAGGCCAATCACAATATAGGAAACTTTCGCTGAATCTGGCGGATTCTCAAAAGTTGGGTGACCACTGGCACAGCCGCGGGAGGGAGAATTGACCCTGCTGTGCCCTAACGACGAAGCCAACAAAGCTCTTTTCGGGAAAAAGCGAGGCCAGCGTGACGACGGGCGCGTTGTGTATGGTGACGGCTCTTGAACTACGGGCATACCGAGATTTGGATTTACCGCTAAGCTGCTGCTCGAAATGGTGAGACCACATCGGTTCCTTTGCGATAGCGATAGACGTAAGTGCGATTCTAAGGAAGAACAGCCGAAGAAAGAAAATACGGTCTTCGATCATCGGGGACGAAATGTGGCCCAAGGAGTGATTGACGTGAAACGTGCTGGCGGTTGGTCTTGTCGTTTTCGTTTCGAAACGTGGGGACAAATAAAACGTTTTCAAACATGCAAGATCGTTATCGGCGACCCGAACGCAAGTTCCATGAAACAAAACAGTTGTGACTGTGCCCATCGACGCCGATCGTCCGCTACTTTTGGTGGTCGACGCCGCCACAAAGCAGTCACAAATAGGGGATTACAAGCTTGGTAGTAGAGATCGGGGGAAGCGTGAAATTACGCACGTAATTAAAAGGTTATGCAGTCTTACGGGATACAAAAGTTAGACGCAGAATTTGAAAGGTGCAGAAAGGTTTCTAAGCTAGGTGGCGCAAGCTACCGCCCAATATAAGGGGGAACAGCCGCTAGCATTTACCCTATTCACATAGCCACCGCCGGCAGTTCCGCCGCCGCTGGTTCGAACACTCCTCCGTCCCCGCACCGTCCCGTTTTCGGCACGGCGCCCACTGCGCTTTCGCCGGGACGGGGCGAGATGCCGGCTGTGTGAATAAGGCCTAACCCCCGAATTCAGGAACACCACTTTACTTTCCTCGTTCCTTACCTTACGTAAGAAAAGGAAACGGGCTCACTTAAGGTGGTCATGAAACGATTTTCCTACTTCTTCCTCCTTAGCTTTAATCCTCAACTCAAATGCGAATTGTGAAATCACGTCGTCATGACATTCTTCGGCACCGGTGCGATGACTCCTAGCTTCCACCGTGCCTTTTATGCACACCATAGAACTTGTCATTTGCCAGTGACGATAAGTTCCGTCAGGGCACTCATTGGCCACGAACGCGAATCCGAATATTCGTCGACGAATTGATTGTTGACGAGCGCATACGTCCGACTGACGCAGTTCTCGTATCCAATGCGTGAGCTGGGCTCGGCTGACGTCAGTTTGGCACCGCTGACGCGCTTTGGGAAGCACGGATGTATCATAGTGAAAAGGCGGAGAGCTTTCGAAGGAAAGAAGGTACAAAATAGTCCGCTATATTTTCAAATGTTCGTACCGAAAAGCTGGCTTTTGACTTTCAACCCTCTTTCTTTTGGCCAACTAAACGATATGCGATTAGTAAAGTGCCAATTTAAAATAATTTATCCCAGCCCAAAATTCGTTTCATGGCCCCTTTAAGGAATGGCGCCATTTCGTGTCAGAAACGCGCCTCGCCCTTTCCTTTCAAGAGGAGCAGACGAAGAAAACCTTCGTCGTGTAAGGAAAGTCCGAGCGTGTCCAGTGTCGAGATTATAGTACATTTTTATGTCGGAACTTAGAAATGAGTACGCAGAACAAGTAGATTATAAAACAATTGCCGTGAAAAGTGTTTTGGTATTGTATGCAGCTGAGAACGCGAGTGTTTAATTTAAACAAACGTACGCCTGGCTTGTTCTGACTCCATATCGCGTGCTCGTTATTCTCGTCTGGCAACATACGACGAGCAAATCGGTCTCTCGCGCTCGCTCTGGTTCTGCACGTTCGCAGTGGTACCTCGGTATTCTCGATTTTTCGCTTTTGAATTGCGCGGTATTCTCGATTTTTCACTTTCCAGTGCACTTTGTCGGTTCCTCGCACATGCTCCGAATGAGGAAGTTGAGGAGCGAGAATCAGCTTTTGATTCTTCAGATTGCTGAAAAGAAAAAAATAAATGGAAAGAGGCGCACTCTTTTGATACCTTTTATTTGTTTCATACTTGCTTAAACTTCGAAATTCCACAAAGCATCCCTGAGAGCTTTGGTAGCGAATGGATTAAGTGAAGTGGCTAGGAATGATTGTGTTTCTCACACTGGTTCCTGTGTCAGCCGGAAGCCGGGGCAACGGTGGCAAGGGCCTCTTGCGCCGAGGCTTTGGCAGGGGAGGCAGGGGCACAGCTGGTGGACAAGGGTCCGACATTTCCCGTCCCAGGTTGTGGAGTGCCGCACACGCTGTGATGATGGCGGCAGATCGTGTGGGCTTGCGATGGAGCCTCATGTCGAGGCACGGAAAGCGGCGCTTCCAGACCCCAAAGGCCCTCTCTATGCTGTTGCGAGTCTTAATATGGGGCTTGTTGTACCTGAATAGCAAAATCCTTGTTATACACGGGAAAGTTAACTTGAGGCCAAACTAATATTTATTCTGAGGTCCCATTTATGGGGCGCTCGAAGAAACATTTTTGCCAACTGAAGGAGTTTACTTGAAGGTACATGCACATGACGATGTTACCTCTATAGATTTAAAACTTGTCAATGATATACACCTGAGACGGGACAAAAGGAGACATATACCACAGGCGTCTTATATCTATCTTCTTTTGTCCTTTGTCTCTGGTGCCAGTGTGTGTAGCACTCACTTGCCTTATTCTTACTTGTCCATGTGTAGCCGCCGATTGTAATCTCTGTACTGCCACTCTTATTTCAACTCTATTTGGCTCGTACGAACCATAATTGTGGCCGTCTTTTAAGGCATCGTATCAAGGTGGGATAAACCATTCTTCAATATTTACACTGTGTCCCATAGTGCTTCTAAAAAGCTTCCAACATCCACAGTATTTTGCATTGAACATTGTTTCCAGGGGTTCTAGCCTGCCTGCATGTGGTTGGGGGGGACATATAAGAATGACACCTGATCCTGATCTGCACACTGAACAGTGCATCAAGTCAACGTCACCATCGTTTTGCTATGCATCGTATGAACATTTGACATGATTAGTTTATAACCATTGTATTTTCACAAATAGGCTGCACTATCCTGACACCAAGTTTGCAGCTGGGGAGAATGTTAGAAAAAAAAATCTTACTTGTCACCAGCCCATCGGTTGTTCCCGGATCTGCCAGTGGAGTCATCAAAAAAGGTGTGCAGGCGTAACCCATGTCGCCCAAGAGCACTCCAGGCATAACCGCTCTCTCGTACAGCACACGAGCACGGCAGTTGTCGAATATTCTGCTGTCGTGGACAGAGCCAGGCCAGCTTGCCACGACGTCAAAAAATTGTAGCTGGGGCCCTGTGATGGCCTGAAAATGCACATCCACAATACTTATGGATGTTAAAGCAATAAGTAAATGCAAGGAATACTAAGCCGAGTTTACAGCCTTTCCTCTTTCTATGGATATACAGGATAACCCACTCATTATCTATTGGATTGGGACTCCAAAATGTACCAATTACAGGGGCTCAGGATTTGGGGAGTGGTAGGGCTTTGAGTCTCAAGCCTTGGGTAGCAACTTATCCCCATCTCTAATGAAGCTAGAGCAGCAGTGCATCGAACGCTTTTGCTCAAATAACATACCCTCGTTAAACCGAATTCGAAAGAGCGATACACGAGATGAAATAGGAGTGCCGCGGTTGTAACGAGCACACTGAATTATATGATGAACGGACGTGAGCGCACATAACGCGTTCTCTAGTTGCTCAAGCTTACCTGTACGTTGAGAGAAAAGTAGCCCTTCCGGTTGCGGAACACTTCTGCGTCGTCCCCGCCGGGGCTCTTTATCCGGACGTGCGTGCAGTCGATGCAGCCGTTTACTCCTGGGAACATTGCAATTTTATAACAGTCGTGCATGGCGGCGTTACACCCGGCCGACCCGGCCTCACCCGGAAACTTGACTAGCTTGGGGAAAAGTTCCCGCGCGATGAGATCAGTCACTTTGCCGACGACGCGACACACCGTCGGCTGGGAGACATTCACCAGATCGCCGGTGACTGTCTGGAACGCTCCGGCCCCGTAAAAGTGGAGTGCCACTAACAACTGCAGCAGAGGTGTCAGCGGTTTCCCACGATCGTCCCAGCTCGGCTGAAGCGACAGTGTGCACAGCAGCTCGCGCACCGTTGTCTTCGCGAATCGAAATCGCGCCGAGAACTCCCGGTCGTTATACATTTCCATGGGGTTCCGCCGATCCCTCGGCGGAGGCCGCAGGATTGCTGGGGTAGGGTAGGCGTCCCCATTATACTGTTGAGCGGCCCTACACCAGTACTAAACAACACTTCCAAAATCGTCGAAATCGTCGAAATCGTCCAACTCTCGAAAAAACGTCGCCATGCCGGTAGAAAAGGAAAGGAAAGGAAAGGAAGGATCTAAGGTAGCTACATCGCTTCCTCCGATCTTTAAGGAAAGCAGTAAGGAAAACTTACCCAAAGGAGCCGATCTAAGGTAAGGCTGGTTTATGATTCGCAAGTGCGCCCACTTACGAGAGCAAAGGTGCTCCGGTAAGGAAAGGAACGTTCCTGAATTCGGGCGTTAGAGTTCGCCTGGAACACCGGTTCTATAAATGAAAGCTCTAGCTTCATCGGAACGCTGACGCTTCACTCGTGTCTAAATTGTATAACGCGTTTGCCTCCTTAGGTTATGATGGAAACTCAGCCAATTGTGGCCTGGTTATCAAACACGTACTGCCTCTCCGCGCGTAGTCTTTTCGCCCGGGCGACAACGCACCCATGAGCATTTGTAACCGATGTGTGCAGGGGTCCACCATTCACTTGCAAGTGCTCTTCCTGGTTTGAGTGGCACCCTCTCTGAAATCTAGCCCTGAAAGGGAAATTCTCTGCACGACAAGTCAGTGGCTAGAAGGCAAACTATGCGCCAAGAGAGAGAGCGGATACAAGAGAGCGCGGGTGCATCAGAACACCGAACTGTGGATGGAATGACTAGTGGATAGACTTAAAGCTAGCTACCTTTTATCCTCACGTTGCCTCGTCGAACGCATTATAACGCGTTTGAACATGCAAAAGCCAAACACCGGGTGCCGTTGTTCCGAAATTTAACGCGTTCGACCAGTGCAGGGGAGACAAAAGCTTCTAGCTTTAGGGTCCACCCACTCATAAGTCCACCTAAATCTCAACCTTCAGACGTCCCCCCGCGCTCTCGTCTCCTCCGTTCCCTCAGTTTCTCGACGCACAGTTGGTGACAGGTTAAATCCCGAGACACATGCGTCACAAAGCTATCCTATACGACGTACGAACCATCGCTGAAATGGACGCACACGACAGTTTTTTGACGCATCGTTCCGTTCAGCTCTGTCCAGTTCCGGGTATCCCTTACCTGGATGAATGGATGAATGCTGATGGCTGTATTTATAACGGGTGGTCCCTAAGCAGAAACAAATACGTTGGAAATATGTCCAAATTTATTTAAAATTTAATTCAAATGAACTATGTATTCTGAACTAAACTAAAAGAATACTAAAGTTATACTCGTTAAATACCTTGGTCTGCAATAAAAGCACATTATAAAATATACATTAAAATATGGCATTCAAAAGTTTGCGCCATGTACACTTCAAATATGTTGAAATGCAAACATTTAATCCTATACCAATAGAAACGCATTTCAAATGCACTCGTGTGATTATCATCCAAAACACTCAAAATGCACCACCTTTGCGATAAAATTTTGCGTCCCAAAAATGCATTTCAAATAGGCTTGAACTACACATCGCGACGCTGTTAGCACGAACACGACATCGGCGCATTTTCGCATTTTACTTCTAAATATTGTTAGCCAGCACGAAATTTTATCGCTTACATTATAGAACTAAATCAGCTCTTTCCGAAAATGCGTAGGTGAGGTGTTGCATTCTGCAACAGCTCACCTACGCATATTTTATTTATGGAGCGCAGGCGGTGACATAACCGACCTCGGTTTCATTGACGGCAAAGACCTGTGGACAGTTCTCGTGGACGACCGGCCGTCACCACGGACAGAACTCCTCTACAACATCGACTACCGCTGGAAGCTGGCCGCCATTCGCGTGGGGCCGTACAAGCTGGTTCTGGGGGCGTCTTCATCTGACCAGTTTGACGACTGGTACGAACCCATCGAGTCGGACGCCACCAGTCCCTACTTGGAGTCGGCCGCGCTCAAGAAGGACCTGTTTTCCGACTGCGCCGTCCACAAGACCCTCTGGGCCATGGGGAGGTCCGCCAAGATGGGCTTGGCAGACGATGTGCTCCAGGTCGAGTGTGGCACGAAGCCCAACAACGCCAGCGCCACCTGTCGGCCGAGATCAAAACCTTGCCTTTTGATTGTCGAGCAGGATCCATGCGAATACAAAAACATCGCCTCCACTGAAAGGAAGGTAACCATTGAGTTTCACTCGTTTTCTGCCCTTCGACGTTTAAATGGACATCGTTTACAGGAAGAGCTCTTAGGTTTTTGTGTCCGTGCTCGCATGTAGCCTCAATGAAATATGCCGTCATAGTGGCCTATTATTTAATGTCACGTGGTGTGACCTTCGTGCACATATCACGTTATGGTGCCACGTGCTTCACATCAAAATATCAAGCGATGGGTTCACCTGACATCACTTTGTCACGTGGTATTACGTCATGTGATGTCAGGTAAGCTCCCGTGACACCGTGAAGTCAAATCCCACTGTGCAGTTATGTTGTCACGTGACGCTACCTGACATTATATGGTAGAAAACTAACGTCAGGTGACTCAAGAACGTTGAAGAGCAGCTATAAATGTTTTGCATTGAGAGCGGTGTTTTTAATAAACCAAAGTCACGTGCAGCTTTTTGTGACTGAATTCGCTTTGCTTTGAAATTGAGTGAAGTTTGCCAGGTCTGTGGCAGGACGTATACACATTTTCCACAAGGGCGCAGCCACCTTGAATTTAGTCACTTCTAATATGCGGTAAAACATCGTTTTGATCTCTCCACGCCGCTAGAAGGCGTTTGCGAAAAATGAGTGATTGTCACACATTCTTGTTTTGCCTTACCTCTATTTTCTCGCATATTCCAGGTTGAAATGTTTTATTATTTTTTCGTCCCGCACACCAGATACGGAACCCACGTGATTGAAAACGACAGGAAACAAACAAAATCTATACAGTAGAGACTGATGCGCTAGGCTTACTTACACTTGGCAACCGTGAAAAACTTAAAAAAAAACATTCTAAATAAAAAAAAGTAAGGAAACATCTAGAATAGATGCAGATCGTATTAAAACTTCTCACAAATCATTTTCTTCATTGAGAGATTTTGTTTCCAAGCTGATAATAAAAAAATGAAAGCCGTTTACAACTCCCTGTAACGCCGAATTGGAGCGCAGCTCTTGAGGAGGAGGAAGAGGGAAGGGTACACAGGGGAGGGTATATCCCTCCTTTCTCCTCCCCTCACGGGGGTCACGTGACCTCAGGGGGGGGGGGGGTAACGTGACCTCAGGGGGGGGGGGGGTAACGTGACCTCAGGGGGTCACGTGACCTGGGGAATCACGTGACCTGGGGGGTCACGTGACCTGGGGGTCGCAGCTTCTGGGGGGTCACGTGACCTGGGGGGGTCACGTGACCTGGGGGGTAACGTGACCTTACGGTTACGCCGACGGTGATGCCGGCCGACGCCGCTCAAGCCGGAAACGGGCGCCTAAGAGCTGTGCTCTAAAAACAAAACTCTAAAGAGAGTGACAAATTTAGCCCGAACGCGGAATCGGCCCTTGGTTGCATTGCGTTGGCATGAACATATGTGAGCTTAACTCTCATTGCCACGTTTTCGAACGTCCCAAGCGTATAGGGCATTAAAATTTTGGGCACTCTTCTTAACCTATTTGAGGAAAGTTTCCAACTGGTTCCATGACGGTGAAGAGACCTGGCTGGTGTTTTGCTTGTCTGCTATATTTCACACAAAAAACAGACGGCAAAACAAAAAAGTAAATTAAGTTTAAATTTTAAAAACCAAATCTGGTATTCATGAGAGATGCGTCCTACATTTGATACTGTTATCAAGTAATATACTCCTTTTAAAGCAACCTGGAACTCTCATAGTTAAATATGAGTAGCAATTTGTTGGCTTTCGACAGAGATTCGCTGGGTGGGCAGTGTTTTCTTAGTGTGTGTTTTGGCTTCCAGAAAACAAATCTGGACTTCTTACAAATCCTAGGTGACTCGAATGGAAGGATACTCAAAGTAAAAACATGTTAGAACTTGGGCGACCGTTTATCTACATATTACCTGGCAGGAAACGTATTATCCAATTATCGTCCGGTTGGAGCTGGCAGGATGTCAAAAGAGGGAAATTCCACATTTCTCCTGTCAATGTTTGTGGAAGTCAATTGCGGTTGTGCTAGCTGAACAGATTTATATCCAACTTCACAGTCAGAATATAGAAATATAGAAAGTCCTCACATTTGATGGGCTGGTTCGCTTTAGAAGGTACCGTTTTGCCGTTTCTACGTGGAATGTTGGTGTATAGCCCTGATGCGTTCATTGTCCCGAGGCAAGCATCTTTGGATAATACGATCAATATGCCGTCGCCTTGATGTAATTTTATCTTGATGGTAAGACATGTGACTGGGTTTGAAAGTAAAGAGAGAGAGAGAGAGATAGAGAACATATTTATTGACCCTTAGTTGGTGGTTTCAAGGGGGCATCCAGGAGGAGGCCAGTAAAAGAGGGACGAGGAGAAGAGGATCCCAGAGGGCTGGCAGCATCATTCAATGCTTTCAAGTCCTCTTCGATCGTGCTGAAGTGATGGAGATTGGCGTCAAAGATGCCGGGGGCGTATTGAATATTCGTTGTAGACAGCCAAATTGCCAAGTAGTGGCCCAGAGCCTGGGAGGGCGTGTGGAAAATGTAGAGAGGATAGATGACTCTGCATGGAGCCAGAGCTGTATATAGAGAGGGTTTGGTCAATGGGAGGAGCGGGCAGAGCCAGGGCGTGCCCCAGACGCAGAAAGAGGGCTTGACATGCTCTCTTGTCCAACCAGAAGTCAAACATAACCCCTTAGTGGTGGTAGCGAGAACATTTTAATAGGAACCTAAGAGTTAAATGTGTTAACTCTTCATGGTTGAAAATATATTGCACGTGATGTTTCGATCATGATCATGCAAATAGTTGGAAGAAAGGAATCTGCCGCTCGATCTCTGTTTTGCTCGGACGGAGCCCGACCGCTCAGACGGCAAATGCCCGGCCATCGGCACCTGGCGTATGGATCACGTGCCATGATTGAAACATCACGTGCACTATATATATATATATATATATATATATATATATATATATATATATATATATATATATATATATATATATATATATATATATATATATATATGTATGCGAGCAGCCAAAATTTAAAGTCAGTGCTAGAGAAACAAAAGTATCCACCGCGTATAATCGAGAAAAGCCAAGCAACTGAACCGAGCAGACCTTATCAGCCCGCGCCCCAAGCAAAGCGACACACAACGCACAAATCTATATCTAACCTATAGCATGGACCATCCTAATGTAAATAATATCTTAAGACGACATTATAACATTCTCGAACAAAGCGAGCGCCTTAAACGCGCATTTCCATCCGCCACTGGGGTAGTCCACAAACGATCGCGTAACCTCAAAGACGCGCTAGTAAATTCTCGGATCAATTCATCGCCACCACCTAACGAGTGTAGGCCTTGCATGCGCCTAGGATGTCTGATCTGTAAACTGATGCAGCACACAAAAAAGGCCAGCAGCACGCACTCGCAGTTCTCGATCAAAATTAAAGGGCACTTAACATGTGCCTCGTCGAATGTTGTGTACCTATTCGAGTGTACGGTATGTAAAATGCAATACATAGGGCAGACTGGAACGGCATTTAGACTGCGCTTTAATAATCACAAATCTCAAGCCATAAATCTTCCGACATTGCCTCTGTCCAAGCATCTCACTCTCCCAAAACACTCGTTTGATAAATTGACAGTGACGCTCCTAGAATCTGGATTTAAATCAAATCGCGAACGCACTTTAGTTTGCTAGACAGCACTTTAGTTTGCGCGTTAACTTTCGTCTATAGTACGATATTGTTCAGGTCACCCCTGCCCGCCTGGCCACTAAGTCACCCTGCTCCCCCTCTCAAGAAGCTACAACCGTCATCCCACCGTCTTTGAAACTTGGCCCCCACCCGTCAAGCTTCTTCACCCGGATACGAACTGCCCTACGCTTCCCTCTCACTAAAGCTCCAACCGTCGTCCCGCCGAAATTTAAACCCGACCGTAGCATTGTATAAATTCCACCCGCGTTCATCTGTAAAAGTTCTTCCTGACGAAGGCCGAACTCCGGCCGAAACGTCGAAGATTAAATCGTCCGTTGTTGCTGTTTTCACCAAGGGTTTTTTTCTTCCCAGTTATACCCACGTCTTCGGCCTCCCGTCACCATGCCCGTTCTATATATATATATATATATGTATATATATATATATATTCAGTCACCGAGAGTTACTCCGAAGCACTTATTTTCACGACCACCGCCTGTGAATTATTCGCGGCTTCTTATTGGTCGTATTCGAATTTGTGAACGAGCCCTGGAGAACGCCCAGCCCAATTTCGGCCAATGGCGCCTCCTCATTTGCCTCCTATACTTCCCAAAGAACGGCCAAACTCTTTGTATATACGGCTCTGCATGGAGGCAGTGCCAGTATGGTTGATGAGGTGGCCAGGACAAAAGGTACATTTGGCTGCCTCTTGAACGCCTCGGAAGCGATGAGTATAGTGTGAGGAGGATAGAGTGTAGGTCTCCGCTCGACCTAGGTTGCTGGCCTGTTGTGGGGCGAGGGTGAGTGGGGGAGTTAATAGGGCGCGTCTGGTTTCGCGGAGTTGTCGGAGTATATCGGCGCATTGTTGATGATTTTTGGTACGGTGTAGATCGTACTTATAAGATTTAGGCCAGTCGAACACAGGTCACGGAAGGAACGTGACTCGGGAAAGAAAATCTGCTTATTCATTGCCTAGGATAAGAGCACGGACAAGAATACAGTGGATGTACAAGTGAGGGGTGGGAGTGGTGTCGAGAGCGGCGCTGAGCTCGCGTGACATGTGTTTGGGAAGCTGATTGTATTGAAGTGCACTGACTGCTCCTTGGGAGTCACTCAGAATTGCGATGTGTCCTCGTCGGATTGTGCGATGGCATGGCAGAGCAGATCGCCTGTGTTTCCAGGTGTTCTGCTGAGGGACCTTGGGTGTACGTTTGAGTGAGCGAGGCGATGGTCTGGGTGCAGTGAAACGCAATGGGGCCGAGTGTGTGATCGTAGCTGGCTTCCGTGTAGTAGATCAGGAGGTGGTTGGCCTGAAGAATGTTGATATTTTTAGCTATGAGTCTGGCTCCGTGCTGGCGGGGTGCGGGTTTTTTTGTCGGGATTCATGTGCTTTGGCATAGGGAAGATGGTGATTTAGGGGATGGTATCCAGGGAAGGAAAAAACGAACAAAAAAAGGGCAGTGGAAGAGACTGAAAAACGGGGTTAAGACAAGGTCTAAAACTCACCAAAAATTCTTTCTTTGCTCATGCGCCTTATAGTGTGTCCTCTTTTAAATGCTATTTACGCGAACGGTAGTGTACTTTGCTTTTTGCTACATTTTATGACTTGCAAGGAAGCATTACTTGGAACAAAATATTATTGACCATCGAATATTCTACACGGACAAAAGTCGGTGGGAGGCTCACTTGACGGTTCATGATAGAATAAGGTTTTTATTTGGTATTTTGAATTTTAGGGAGAGTCCTCAAGGTAAAAACGTTTTCCATACAGATGAATTGATTTTCACGGAGCCAGGCAGAGCATGTCGCCTAAACTGTTCCTACTTTTCGAACTGGCGCTGTTGTGGTGCGCCCTCTACCCAGCACAAGCCACGAAGATACCAGAAATTACAACCGTCATCGTAGATCATAGATGGCTGCCAACAGTGGAGGGAACGCCGATGAACGGGCGGGCAACCGACGCTACCGTCATTCACCGCGCCGAGCTTTTGAAAGCACCGAGAAACAACGACTACTCCAGTGGGCACGGCGGAGCCAGGCAGAGCATGTCGCCTAAACTGTTCCTACTTTTCGAACCGGCGCTGTTGTGGTGCGCCCTCTACCCAGCACAAGCCACGAAGATACCAGAAATTACAACCGTCATCGTAGATCATGGATGGCTGCCAACAGTGGAGGGAACGCCGATGAACGGGCGGGCAACCGACGCTACCGTCATTCACCGCGCCGAGCTTTTAAAAGCACCGAGAAACAACGACTACTCCAGTGGGCACGGCGGAGCCAGGCAGAGCATGTCGCCTAAACTGTTCCTACTTTTCGAACAGGCACTGTTGTGGTGCGCCGTCTACACAGCACAAGCCACGAAGATACCAGCAATTACAACCGTCATCGCAGATCATGAATGGCTGCCAACAGTGGAGGGAACGCCGACGCACGGGCGGGCAACCGACGCTACCGTCATTCACCGCGCCGAGCTTTTAAAAGCACCGAGAAACAACGACTACTCCAGTGGGCACGGCGGAGCCAGGCAGAGCATGTCGCCTAAACTGTTCCTACTTTTCGAACCGGCGCTGTTGTGGTGCGCCCTCTACCCAGCACAAGCCACGAAGATACCAGAAATTACAACCGTCATCGCAGATCATGAATGGCTGCCAACAGTGGAGGGAACGCCGATGAACGGGCGGGCAACCGACGCTACCGTCATTCACCGCGCCGAGCTTTTGAAAGCACCGAGAAACAACGACTACTCCAGTGGGCACGGCGGAGCCAGGCAGAGCATGTCGCCTAAACTGTTCCTACTTTTCGAACCGGCGCTGTTGTGGTGCGCCCTCTACCCAGCACAAGCCACGAAGATACCAGAAATTACAACCGTCATCGTAGATCATGGATGGCTGCCAACAGTGGAGGGAACGCCGATGAACGGGCGGGCAACCGACGCTACCGTCATTCACCGCGCCGAGCTTTTAAAAGCACCGAGAAACAACGACTACTCCAGTGGGCACGGCGGAGCCAGGCAGAGCATGTCGCCTAAACTGTTCCTACTTTTCGAACAGGCACTGTTGTGGTGCGCCGTCTACACAGCACAAGCCACGAAGATACCAGCAATTACAACCGTCATCGCAGATCATGAATGGCTGCCAACAGTGGAGGGAACGCCGACGCACGGGCGGGCAACCGACGCTACGGTCATTCACCGCGCCGAGCTTTTAAAAGCACCGGGAAACAACGACTACTCCAGTGGGCACGGCGGAGCCAGGCAGAGCATGTCGCCTAAACTGTTCCTACTTTTCGAACAGGCACTGTTGTGGTGCGCCGTCTACACAGCACAAGCCACGAAGATACCAGCAATTACAACCGTCATCGCAGATCATGAATGGCTGCCAACAGTGGAGGGAACGCCGACGCACGGGCGGGCAACCGACGCTACCGTCATTCACCGCGCCGAGCTTTTAAAAGCACCGAGAAACAACGACTACTCCAGTGGGCACGGCGGAGCCAGGCAGAGCATGTCGCCTAAACTGTTCCTACTTTTCGAACCGGCGCTGTTGTGGTGCGCCCTCTACCCAGCACAAGCCACGAAGATACCAGAAATTACAACCGTCATCGCAGATCATGAATGGCTGCCAACAGTGGAGGGAACGCCGTTGAACGGGCGGGCAACCGACGCTACCGTCATTCACCGCGCCGAGCTTTTGAAAGCACCGAGAAACAACGACTACTCCAGTGGGCACGGCGGAGCCAGGCAGAGCATGTCGCCTAAACTGTTCCTACTTTTCGAACCGGCGCTGTTGTGGTGCGCCCTCTACCCAGCACAAGCCACGAAGATACCAGAAATTACAACCGTCATCGTAGATCATGGATGGCTGCCAACAGTGGAGGGAACGCCGATGAACGGGCGGGCAACCGACGCTACCGTCATTCACCGCGCCGAGCTTTTAAAAGCACCGAGAAACAACGACTACTCCAGTGGGCACGGCGGAGCCAGGCAGAGCATGTCGCCTAAACTGTTCCTACTTTTCGAACAGGCACTGTTGTGGTGCGCCGTCTACACAGCACAAGCCACGAAGATACCAGCAATTACAACCGTCATCGCAGATCATGAATGGCTGCCAACAGTGGAGGGAACGCCGACGCACGGGCGGGCAACCGACGCTACCGTCATTCACCGCGCCGAGCTTTTAAAAGCACCGGGAAACTACGACTAATCCCGTGGGCACAGCGGAGCCAGGTAGAGCATGTCGCCTAAACTGTTCCTACTTTTCGAACAGGTTCGTCCCCCGAACAGGTCCGTCCTCCCTTTCTGTGTATCTTCCTCATGTTTAATAGATACTCCAGTTTTAAAAGTTTTAGTAGCGACGACCGATTTGTCGTGGTTCTGCCGTGCCCCAAAGTGTTTTTTGAAACATGCTCGGATTGTTGTAAATCCTTCCTGCTGCTGTTGGCCGGTGATATCGAAAACAATCCTGGTCCTGACTTCGAGAAAATGTTCTACCAACTTCTCCTGGGCCAGAAAAAAAAAGAGGTGAGGATATAAAAGAAATTAAAGGAAGTCAAGCCAATTTTCGTAAAGAATTGAAAGCAATAAACACCTGAGAGTGCCACTTAGATGAATCACTGAAAAGGGTACAATTGCATGATGGTAAAATATCTGACCTTGAGGAAAGTGTTTAAAAGATTAGCATCCTTATCCAGTCACAGTAGGAGGAACTGATTGATCTGGCAGACAGAGGCCGTCGTAACAACTTGATTGTGTTTGGTATTGCTGAGGGCTTTGAAGAAACTGATGCAGATGTAAAAAAAGAGGGTGCTGACTGATCTTTTTGAAAACCGTATGGGTGTTAAGGTCAGCACAATTGAACGAGTTCACAGACTTGGGAAAAAGAGCACGAACAGGGCAAGACCAATTATCGTAAAGTTTTATGACTATAACGATGAGCTTGAAGTCTTTAGAAACTGCAAAAAATTACAAGGAACCAAAATATCGGTATCTAACGACTATTCGCCGGTCACTTTAAGACGGCGAAAGCAATTATGGGAGAGCGCGAGAAGTGCCAAAACCAAGGGGCTGTATGTAAGGCTTGTTCACGATAAGATTGTGATCGATAAGGAAATGTATTCGTGGGACGACGAAGAAATTGTAGAATAAAACTTGCCACCGGGGTGGCAAAACGAGACACGCATGAATGACGCCCAAATAACTTAAACAAAGATTTGAAGCTGATCAATGTTAACGCACGGAGTCTTGTAAAGAAATTGGGGGACCTGGAACACTTGCTTATTCATTACGGTCCTGATGTGGTTATTGTAACTGAAACTTGGTTTATTTATTTATTTATTTATTTATTTATTTACCCTCAAGGCCCCGAAGGGCATTACAGAGGGGAGTGGGGGGGAATAGGTGACAAAGGTACAGTTGATGATACATGAAATATAATACAGTCATTAATGCACACTTGCTCATACACTTCTAAAATATTTCCACAATGTTATAACAGTAATACAAACTCAAAAACTAACAAATAAGGCATTTTTAAAATCAATAATACTGGTTATGGAGACTATGTCAGCGGAAAGGCGATTCCAATCTGAGCTAGTACGAGGAACAAAGGAGTTAAAATAAGTGTTAGTTTTGTAATTGGGGATATCGACTTTGTACTGGTGATCTACGCGGGATGAAACATAAGTAGGTGGCGTTAGAAGTTCACGGCGCATGAAAGGGTTATTATGGTAAATCTTATGAAATAAAGTCAGGCGAAAAATGCGTCTACGGCTCATTAGTGTGGGTAAACCAAGGCTATTTTTCATTGAAGTAACACTGGATGTACGATGGTAATTATAGAGTATGAAACGTGCTGCACGATTTTGAACTGATTCCAATGTTGCAATGATAGTGTTATGACCGGGGTCCCAGATAGAACAGGCATATTCAAGTTTAGTACGTACTAAAGTTGTATATAAAAGGAGTTTTAGTGACACTGGTGACTGAAAAATTTCGTTTGAGATATCCAAGCATGCGATTGGCGTTGTTAGTTACGTAGTTAGTGTGAGTTTCCCAGGAAAGATCAGAGGTTATGTAAACACCTAAGTATTTGTAAGAGGACACAGACTGCAGCGGAGTGTCGTCAATGTAGTAATTCGAGCATATGTTATTATGGCGGGAAACTCTCATGGATTTACATTTATTAAGATTGAGTTGCATCAACCACTTGTCGCACCAGTTAGATACAGAGTTAAGATCAGATTGAAGACCAGAGATGTCGGAGTTATGTGTTATTTCTCTATATAGTACACAATCATCAGCAAATAAACTAATATTAGAGGAGATAAATTCAGAGATATCATTAATATAGATGAGGAAAAGTAGCGGACCTAAAACAGAACCCTGGGGAACTCCAGATGTTACGGGAGAAAGTGAAGAGTTACTACCATTGGCATGCACAAATTGAGACCGGTTGGTTAAAAAAGATTCTATCCAGCGTAGCAGGTTCGGATCAATGTTGAGCTTGCTAAGTTTTAATAGGAGTAGCCGGTGAGAAACTTTATCGAAGGCCTTAGAGAAATCAAGGAAAACGCAGTCTATCTGGGAGCCACGGTCAAGGACAGAATGGAGTTTATTAGTGAAGAGCAGAAGCTGTGTTTCGCAGGAAAATGATTTGCGGAAGCCGTGTTGAGTTGGGTGAAAAAAAGAATTTGATTCTAGTAAACATGCGAGGTTGGAATATATTATATGTTCGAGTATCTTACAAGGAATGGATGTTAAAGAAATTGGCCGGAAGTTATTCGGTGAGGAGTGGTTGCCACTTTTATGAATTGGAGTCACCTTTCCAACTTTCCAGTCTTCGGGAAGGCAGCCTTCATCCAATGATTGCTTAAAAATCATTGATAGTATAGCTGATGAATACGACTTCGTGTTCTTTAAGAATTTAGAGTTAATATTGTCAATACCGGATGAAGAAGAGAGCTTGAGGTTATTAATTATTGCAGCTATACCATCATATGATATTAATATTGGATTCATTGGCAAAAAGTCAGGGCCATTAAAGTTGGGGTACAAAGAAACATCGGTGGAAGAAAAAGATTGTATAAACATATCGTTTAGCAATGATGCACACTCATCTTGACCTACTTGTTCCCCATCTGCGTTTGTAAGCTTCAGATCACCGTGGTTATCATTAGGTTTGATTAAGTTCCAAAAGTGGCGAACATTTGTAGATAAAATTGTGGGCAACGTGTTAGTAAAAAAATTGCGTTTTACTTCTAATACTGCACGTTTATATTCCTGCTCGGCGCGATGATAGGCGTTAAAATGACTATCTTGTTTTGAAAGTTTGGCTACACGAAAGAGGCGTTTCTTTTTATTGGAAAGTCGTTTAAGTCTGGTGTTGTACCAAGGGGAATTACTTTTGGATGATAATGTACGAACAGGAATATATGAGCTTATTAGATAGTTAACTTTATTTCGAAAAAGGCACCAATTTTCATTTACAGAGCGTTCAGGGAAATTTTCCACAACGTAACTCAGAAATTCACACAGTTCACTATTTATAGCCGTGAAATTAGCTTTTCCGTAATCACGAATCTGTTTAACTATTTTTGGGGAATGACTTGTGGTAATATTTAAGGTAAAATGCAGCAATAAATGATCACTAAAACCAGGTAGATAAGTAATAGGGGAAACAAGGTCGGCGAAGGTTGACAGTACAAGGTCTAACACTGAGGCACAGGAGGGCGTAATTCCGAACATAATTTGAGGAATTTGTCACTCTCAGACGAAAAAGGGCTTGCGTAAGCTGTTTCCGCCGACCACACAATATTTGGATAGTTAAAATCACCCAGAAGGATGAAGTTTGGTGAGGGAGATCGCAAAGTCACTGTACTGATTACGTCATGAAGTTTGTTCAGAAAGCTATCATCACTTGAGGGAGGGCGGTAACAGGCACCCAAGATATATTTTTGTGATTCACGGAAAGGCAAACAAAGACTGTTTCGAGGTCACTCGCAACGTTCAAATAAAGGGAATCTATATGATCGGCGACTGCAATCAGCACTCCTCCGCCTTGGCGAGCTTCCCTATCAGTGCGATAAATTTTGAAGCGTTTGTTAGTAGTTAGAATTTCGTTATCATGAATTTTGCTAGAAAGCCACGTTTCTGTCAAAACTACAACATCAGCCCCGGTGGAGTCAATGGCAGAGCATAGATCGTCGCGATTTCGCATGACACTGCGGATATTAGTAAACAGAACATTAATTATTTCGGGCGCGAAAGAAGAACCACTACCTCTCGCACAATGTTAGGGCAAGGCAGAGCGGGCAGATACTGCGCGGGCACTTAAATTTGGTGTCACATTATTTTGGAAGGATGAGGAAGGTTGGTTATTATCGCCTCCAGGGCTTCTTGTATTTGTATTGGTCTTGTCCGGCCTTCTGTCATTTCCAACTTCATACACCCTGTCGTTCGCATTTTCATACATGAAACATTTATTGTTCACGTAAAGCTTATTATAGCGCAGTTGGAAGACGCTTTTTTGTAATTTCCCAAACTCAAAAAGTTTATGTCTTGCTAGGCGCGTAGCCGGAGAAAAATCTTCATTAGCCGTTATGCCGCAGGCTTTAAGCTTAGGTCGTGATTGTAGGATTGTTTGTTTTGTTTTAAAAGAAGAGAACTTGACAATCACTGGTCTACATCCTCCGACTGCGTACGAACCAAGCCTGTGAGCACGTCCAACGCATTCTTCAGAAACTTGCAGACTAAGTGAAGTAGATAACGTATCTAATATTTTTACTTTAGACTGTTCCCAAGATTCAGAGGCGGAATCATCAATACCGTGAAAGATAATATTGTTCCTTCTTGAGCGGTCCTCAATATCGTCCATGCGCTCGTGCAGTCTTTGGTTTACCTTAATAACAGACTTCATTAATCCCTCGGTGGCCAACAGCTCTTCGCGGGTTGCATCGAGAGTTGCAACTTTGCACTCGACGCCATCGAGCCGATTTTGGATGTCGGTAACCTTTAGTTCGACGGATTCTTGCTTACTCTTTAACTCGTTAATAGACTTATAAGGCGTAGCTTTCTTTTCCTTGCTCGAATCCGGACGTACGTTCATAGCATCTTGCAGAGTTTGTACATTCGTTAACTGCTGGCCTGCTC